>ML411521.1:0-11949 GCA_005239525.1 Nicotiana knightiana
AGTATTTTAAATATTTTGAGATAATTCTTAATTATATGGATAATTGGATAATTATTAAATTTTTGTTGGAGATTAACTAGTAAATTAGAATCTTTGGATAAAGTTTCATGCAACCCCAACGTGGTAGCAAAATGAAGTCTTAATCAAAGCCAAGTTGTGACTCTTATTTCATATAATTAGGTGGCACAATTAGGAGATATTTGGGCAGAAACTAATCCCCAAAAGTGAGGCCCACAATCTCCAATTTAAAGAGATCTTCTTATCTAATTAAAGGGTGATGCTAGGCTTGCTTACTTTGGATGGAGTTCGAACAATTTGTTTGAAACATCATAGTCAATAAATCGTGAGTTTGCGATTCTAAGGGAGTATAGTGCAATATTTCTCAAGAATATCATACGGATTTGCTCCTACTTCGATCCACCGTTACATGTTTTGCCGCAATTAACATATGTTAGAGAGATTGCCAAGAGAATCGGCTCAAGTATGTTAAGGCTATACCTTCTTTCTTTTGGCATGATCTATACGACACAAACGAAACGAGCAAATGCAGAATTTTCATAATGACTCTATTCATAGAAAGGTACTGTATGAGCGTTACGAAAACAAAAGAGAGTGGTACTAGGAGGACAATCAAAATATCAGTTCAGAAGCAACCCTACAAGCACATGAGTGTGGAGGTAAATAACTAAGGATAAATGTAGGCGAGTACGAACATCAAAAATTCTATTGGGAATATGATGTAATGAGCTCGCACATTTACAAGAGTCAGAGGATCCTCCCTAAATACTACAATGAAAGACTAGCTGAGGAAGTAAGGAAGAATGCTTCAATCTAAGCTCAGTGACCTAAGGAGGAAGTGGTCTTATAACAACAGTCTCACAACAACATTGTATGCACTCCATAAGAAAACGGTACCTATCATGGCTAATGAACGGGAAGTAAAATCAGAAGTAATATTCAAGATCATATGAGTTGTATGGAATTCCAATATGTGTGAGCACTAAGGTAAGCTAAGTATGCACGCAACAAGGGGCAGAAAGACCAGGAAGAGAAATATAAGCATTTTGAGTTACCTTCATGTTACACCCCTGTTTTAGTACGTGAAAATACGCCATAAGTAAATTGATGGAAGCTCGAAAAATGAGATGTTACATCCCGTATTTTCGTACGTTAAAGTTTCGTCATAAGTTAATCGACGTAAGTTCAGGAATGAGATTATCTTGAGATTATAAGCATTATGATATTTTAAACAAGTGATGAGTAAATTCGTAAAAATGAGAGGGTAAGCAAATCGAAGAAAATGAATTTTCTCAAAGTGTGACATTTTGAGATAAAATCTCAAAATACGGTCCGAGCTATAATACTCGATATTTATGGACTAGTAACATACAAGGTACTACATGGCCATGATAGTAAGGTGTATAAGGTGTGTTAAAAATAAATAGTATTTTAAATATTTTGAGATAATTCTTAATTATATGGATAATTGGATAATTATTAAATTTTAGTTGGAGATTAACTAGTAAATTAGAATCTTTGGATAAAGTTTCATGCAACCCCAACGTGGCAGCAAAATGAAGTCTTAATCAAAGCCAAGTTGTGACTCTTATTTCATATAATTAGGTGGCACAATTAGGAGATATTTGGGCAGAAACTAATCCCCAAAAGTGAGGCCCACAATCTCCAATTTAAAGAGATCTTCTTATCTAATTAAAGGGTGATGCTAGGCTTGCTTACTTTGGATGGAGTTCGAACAATTTGTTTGAAACATCATAGTCAATAAATCGTGAGTTTGCGATTCTAAGGGAGTATAGTGCAATATTTCTCAAGAATATCATACGGATTTGCTCCTACTTCGATCCACCGTTACATGTTTTGCCGCAATTAACATATGTTAGAGAGATTGCCAAGAGAATCGGCTCAAGTATGTTAAGGCTATACCTTCTTTCTTTTGGCATGATCTATACGACACAAACGAAACGAGCAAATGCAGAATTTTCATAATGACTCTATTCATAGAAAGGTACTGTATGAGCGTTACGAAAACAAAAGAGAGTGGTACTAGGAGGACAATCAAAATATCAGTTCAGAAGCAACCCTACAAGCACATGAGTGTGGAGGTAAATAACTAAGGATAAATGTAGGCGAGTACGAACATCAAAAATTCTATTGGGAATATGATGTAATGAGCTCGCACATTTACAAGAGTCAGAGGATCCTCCCTAAATACTACAATGAAAGACTAGCTGAGGAAGTAAGGAAGAATGCTTCAATCTAAGCTCAGTGACCTAAGGAGGAAGTGGTCTTATAACAACAGTCTCACAACAACATTGTATGCACTCCATAAGAAAATGGTACCTATCATGGCTAATGAACGAGAAGTAAAATCAGAAGTAATATTCAAGATCATATGAGTTGTATGGAATTCCAATATGTGTGAGCACTAAGGTAAGCTAAGTATGCACGCAACAAGGGGCAGAAAGACCAGGAAAATTAATTGCTTACATTTAAAGAAAGCTGAGAAGGAACGAAAAGAATTATTCGTTTAATGACCCAGGGTACGTTATGAACGCACTTAAGAGTTTGGAGTTTTATACACGCATCATATATTTTTACAATCATATAGACGTAAAAGACTGCGGTGTAAGTTAAAAGAAAGAATTGAGCCCAGGGCATAGACAAAGGATTGAATTGTTAGAAGATTGAATCATGAATATTCCATAGCGTCTATGAAGGGCTAAAGTAATAACTAATACCATGAGCCGCAGATCGGAAGATAGCTTAAGCCTACATAAAGGTTGATCAGAGGAAAGAGGAAACTAAAGAGTTACATCAACTAAGTTTTGGAGTTTGATTATTGGACCCAGGAAATTATGGACATTGAGATTGAGAATATTGCAGAATCACTCTTAATATCAGAGGTGCAAAAGAGATAGTACAGTAGCAATATTTTGTAATGGATCTACGATAAAGCCAGTTAGAAGAGTACCAGCCTCATAAGAAGTACGTGTGAATCTCTCACCGAATCATGTAAAGAGGTGCAAATATTATAATAGAAGTTCAAGTTGTGGGTGTGAATTGTACCTATATGGAAGGGAGGTCACGAAAGAGATAAAAGATGTGATGCGAGACTTTAAGATAAGAAAGGTAAAGGTGAACAACATACGCGATACTCAAATACAGTAGGTTGTGAATAGTCCATACTTCGGATAAAAGGCTAGAAGCGCGGGGATTCAGTATCCAAGAGTGATAGCGGCATCGTCAGTAGCATATCTTCCAGCCTATGGTTTCTAAGTACAGAGAGATCTAGCCAAGAGAGTAAAGAAGAGTTAGAGACGGTGTGATGTTTCGCTTGATGTTCCAAAATCACATAAGGAAATCTATGGTGCAAGCAAGTTGAAGGAAGGTTGCGAGTAGTATAATTGAAAATGTGTAGGTAGTAGGATAAAGTACGGTAAAGCGAAAAGGTTTTAGGAAGACAATGACAATGATAAGAAAAGGTGAGTGAGAATGGATAAAGTCCTTAGGATTAAGCCCATGAAAACAAGAGAGCTGATGGTTTCTCTAAAGGGAAAAGGGTAAAAAAATGTCCCTCTACTATTGTTTATTGTTTACTTGTGCCACCCGTTATACTTTTCATCCATTCTTGTCCCTACCATTAACATAGTTTGCAAAATTACCCCCAACCCTTACGTTCCTCCATTGTGGCAGCTAACCCCATCAATTTCATCCATGTCATTGACCCCACCAAATTAAAACCATAACATAAAGGACCCCCACTCGTCACCTCTCCCCCTTTCTCTCATCTTCTCTCCCTCACCTCATACCAAAATCGCCGGAAACCATGGCATTTCATCGAAAAATTCTCAGTGGATCCCCTCTTCGTCTCCTTTCTCCTTCTTCATGTTTCATCATTCAAACAGCAACCCCGTTCTGTCAAACCAGCGGAACCGGCGAAAGTCACCGAAAAAGTCACAAGGCCACCACCACTTACTACCTCTACTCTTTCTCATTGGAATCGGCAAAACTCGCCGAAAAAAGTCAACGAGTTCTTTCTTTTTGGCTTCAATTTTTTCAATCAAAAAAAAAATCATTCACCAAATAGACAGATGATAACCACAACTTTCAAAATCGATATCCCTACAAACCCCAACTAACACTTTAGCTTAAACTTCAACTGATCAGAGTACTTAAATCTTATGTTCTCGAGCTCTCTTATAAACCCTTCCATGGTGATTTTTCAATTTTTGAACACCAATGTTATTCTTTTCATTTTAAGCTCTGATATTTATTTTTCCACTCCATTTCAGTAGGAATCAAGCAAGAAATTTTAGGTTCTTGAGTCCCTTTCGAGCTTTGATTTCGACGACCTAAAATTGATGTGGTCAGTTTCCACAGTGTCAAAACGTTAGGGTTAGGGGTATTTTTTCAAAATTTATTAACGGCAGGGACGAGAATGGCAGAAAAGTGTAACGGGTGGCACAAGCAACCAATAAACAATAGTAGAGGGGCAATTTTGACCCTTTTCCCTTCTCTAAATTATACAAAGCTCGGTATAGCGTGAATGAGCTCAAACGAGTCTAAGACTAATGGCATTTAGAAGATATGGAATGCTGACCTGATAGTCCAATGAGGGTGTAATTGTGATAGATAAAGGATGACGTTTGGGCCTTCGATTGAGTAATGATTTGAAGAGGATTTCATGAATTGTACGGGATTAAAATACCCACATAAGTGAATTGCATTGGGATGCTATAAGATAGAGTTATTGAAGTACAATATCGGCTAAGTGGATCAGGAAAATTACTTCAAATATTCCTCGATGCACGTAGCCCTAGTGGCAAGGTATTACGTAAAAAGTTTCAAATTATCAGTGGTATATTGTAGATCAATATTGAGGTGAATCAAGAATGGATGGACAAAATTCACAAAGTATGAGATGAGATTAGACCGTCATTCTTAAGATGAATAGTAATGAGGAAGCATTAAAGGACTTAGATTTATAAATATGGGATAAACAAAAAAAGTAACCTGGAGTTCGGTAGCAGACTTCAGTAACAATCGAAGTAAGAGTTATGGTATAGTATGACCTACCTAGATGCAGTAAAGTCATACGGATGGATAATCGGGTCTATGAAATAAGATATAGTAATATTCGTAAGTTCAACAAAGTATCGAGCAAAGAACTTCAGTATACCTGTAGATGCCCAGAGAGACATCTTATCAAGCTCTGTATATACTTATGAAGTGCGGCCTAGAGATTGGCTAAATATTAGAGGAAAAAGGAGAGAAGAGTCGCATAGGCGCACATACAAAGTCAGAGTCATACATGCTGCATGATAAAAGGTAGCAAAAGTTATGAGAATGGAAGGATTCCGACCATAAGTCGTGGTGTGAGAAAGAGGCCTAAAGAGGGGAATGCCCTGGCCTTTAGAATTATTCATAGAACAGTCTCCTAGATGACAAGGAAAGTACTAAAGTATTCGGAAGTCATAAGCTATGAAAATGATAAATGCATCCGTCAACATTTGAGGATGAATGTTCCAAAGGACGGAATAATGTTACACCCCGTGTTTTTGTACGTGAAAATACGCCATAAGTAAATTGATGGAATCTTGAAAAATAAGATGTTACATCCCGTATTTTCGTACGTTAAAGTTTCATTGTAAGTTAATCGACGTAAGTTCGGGAATAATATTATCTTGAGATTATAAGCATTATGCTATTTCAAACAAGTGATGAGTAAATTCGTGAAGGTGAGAGGGTAAGCAAATCAAAGAAAATGATTTTTGTCAAAGTGTGACATTTTGAGATAAAATACGGTCCGAGCTATAATACCATATATTTGTAGACTAAGGTCATAAAAGGTACTACATGACCATGATAGTAAGGTGTATAAGGTATGTTAAAAATAAGTAGTAATTTAAGTAATTTGAGATAAATCTTAATTATGTGGATAATTGGGTAATTATAAAACTTTAGTGAGAGATTAACTAATAAATTAGAATCTTTGGATAAAGTTTCATGCAACCCCAACGTGGCAGCAAAATGAAGTCATAATCAAAGCCAAGTTGTGACTCTTATTTCATCTAATTAGGTGGCACAATTAGGAGATATTTGGGTAGAAACTAAGCCCCAAAAGTGGGGCCCACAACCTCCAATTTAAAGAGATCTTCTTATCTAATTAAAGTTTGATTCTAGGATTTCTTACTACGGATGGAGTTCGAACAATTCATTTGAAAATTCATAGTACAATAAATCGTGATTTTGCGATTCTAAGGGAGTATGGTGTAATTTTTCCCAAGAATATCATACGGATTTTCCCCTACTTCGATTCGCTGTTACATGTTTTGCCGCAATTAACGTATGTTAAAGAGATTTCCAAGAGAATCGGCTCAGGTATGTTAAGGCTATCCCTTATTTCTTTTGGCATTATCTATACGACACAAAAGAAACGAGAAAATGCAAAATTTCCATAAATGACTCTATTTGTAGAAATACTATAGATGCTTATGTTCTTGATTCCCCATATGTGATATTATTCTATCACCTGTTCACGGGCCTCAGAAAATACGTATGTTGATAAATTTTATTTCATTATATTAATCAAAGGCATAATGGTCTTATGACACTCCGAAAGATTTTATTGACGTACTTCTCATGCATTGCATTCATTTACATTGACCCATGACCAGATGGTGTTATATACGCGTATATATATATATATATATATATATATATGGGAAAAAGGTTACGACGTTATATACGCACCACCACTGTAACGACCCGACCGGTCGTTTTGAGCTCTAGCGCGTTGTTCAGCGGTTTGAAGTCATGAGCAACTCCATTTCAGGTAATATGACTTGTAGGTGTGGTCAGAATTGAATTTCGGGAAGTTTAGAGTTGATTTGGAAAGAGAATTCTCATTTCAGAAGCCTTAAGTTGGAAGAATCAACTAAGATTGGAATTGTGAGTAAACGACCTCCGAATTAGGATTTTAAGGTTCTTGCAGATTAGTATGATGATTTCGTACTTGGGCGTATGTCCGGATCGGGTTTTGGATAACCCAGGAGCGTTTCGATGCATATTGTGGAAGTCAGGATTTTTGAAGAAATTTCCTAAGTTTGTCTTGAAGTGCATTTCCGTGATGTTGATGTCCGTTTGGGATTCCGAGTTTGGGAATAGCTCCGTATGGTGATTCTGGAGTGGGGAGCGCGATCGGAAGTGAATTTGGATGTCCGTAGGTCATTTTGAAGTCATTTGGCTAAAGATTGAAATTTGAAGGTTTTTGAGGAGTCCGACCGAAAGTGGAAATTTTGATATCGGGGTCGGAATGCGATTGCGGAAGTTGGAGCAGGTCCGAATGTCAAATATGACTTGTGTGTAAAATTTGAGGTCAATCGGATGTGATTTGATAGGTTTCGGCTCGGATGTTGAAGTTAGAATATCTAAGTCCATAAAGTTTGAATTTTAGGGCGATTCGTGATTTCGGCGTTGTTTGATGTGATTTCTAGGATCGACTAAGTTCGAATGAGGTATTGGGACTGGTTGGTAGTTTTGGTTGAGGTCTAGGGGGCCTCGGGCGTGTTTTGGATGCTCAACGGATCGATTTTTGCCTTGAGAGGGTTGCTGGTTTTTCTGGTGTGAGTGCAACAGTTATTTACTCTATGCGATCGCGTGAATGGGTGTGCGATCGCATAGAAGGATTTGGAGGCTGCTTGGATTTGTCCTGTGCGATCGCGTGGCAGTGTATGCGATCGCGTAGTGGAAGAATTGGAGGCCTAGGACTTTGCTTATGCGATCGCGTGTAGGTGTTTGCGAGCAGAGAAGGATTTGTGAAGGCTGTTGGGTTGCCTTATGCAATTTGGGAGTCCGTCGGTAGCTACTTTTATGCCATGTCCAGATAGCCTAGGACCCACTAGCATGCCTTACCTGGTGTACATATGATCTTGTCTGTAATATTAGACTGCTAATATAATTGAAATTTGTAATTGAATGACTAAAGAAGATTAGAGTTTATTTTCTTAAGCATCTAAAAAGAGAATTGATTTCCTTCGTGGGAAATTGTATTTCCGTATAAGGTTGTATTATTAAACATTATAAAAACTTGGCAAGTGAATTTCGAAAAAGGATTTAAATATTATTTTGTGGTTTTTAAAAGAGAAATTAGTCATTTACTTGAGTATTTGTGTTCCCGACGTATTCGGGGTGGATTGTTGATTGTGCATGTCTGCATGTGACCGCTTCGCAATTTACATTCTGCGAGCGGAGTGTTATTTCCCCCACTCTCTCTGAGCGGGCCGTACGCCACGGCGAGATTAAAAGAAATATTATGGTTCGGGCCGTTCGACCCTTGGCAGTGCATCGAGATTATTATTATGATGGCTCAGGCCGGTTGTCCTTATCCCGTATGCGCATGCTAAATTGTTAAATGTTTTTTCATGATTTTTGAAGTGATAAGATATTTGGTGGAAAATAAAGAAGAAATTGTGGATTTATGATATTTGGGGGAAAATAAAGAGGAAATTATTTATTTAAGATATTTTTGAAAATAATGAGAAAGTGGTAACTGGTTGTTTATTTCCAGTATTTACTTGGATTTCAGTGCCTTATATATATATATGCTGTTTTACTACCTTTACATGCCTATCATGTTCATCTTATTTTGTTAATTAATTTGCTGGCCCTTAGTGAGTGTCTAATTCGGCCTCTCGCCACTACCTCTCTGAGGTTAGACGGGCGACTTACTGAGTACACGTTATTTTTGTACTCATGCTACACTTGCTGTGCATTTTATTGCACAGGTACTTTCATAGCAATATGGAGGATTCGGAGACTTAGGCGAGCTGCATCATCCGGAGGCGATACGCAACTGACAGAGTCTCTCGTACTGTATTTATTACATTATTTTAAATTTTCTCGTCCAATTTGTATTTCGGACAGGCTTTGTAATGATTGTATAAATTCTTAGTAATTGCTCATGTACATGTGACACTGGGTTCTGGGATGTGTTGGGATATATTTGCTATAGTGTAATATTTAAACTATTATTTTACTTGACGGATTTTATTTAGCTAACATGTAATAAAGTGAAAGGAAATGATTTTTCATAAATGATAAACAGGAATTTATTTCGATTAATTAATGATTGGCTTGCCTGACAATGATGTCCGGCGCCATTACGATCGTAGGGATTTTGGGTCTTGACAACATGGTATCATAGCGCTAGGTTCCCGTAGGTCTCACGAGTCATGAGCAAGTCTAGTAGAGTCTTGCGTGTCGGTACGAAACGTCTGTACTTATCTTCGAGAGGCTACATGGCTGGTAGGAGTACTTCCCTTCTTGATTCCTCATCGTGCGGTTCGATTCCCTTAAGGGTTATGCCTATGTTTATTCTTACTCCATCTTACGCGTCGCGAAGCGCTTGCTATGAATCAGGAATTTGAGGAATTGAAATGGTGCTATGGATGTAATTTGAGATGTTTCCATGAATAATTGGTTGGGGCTGTTGTTATGGCCCTACAAAAGAATAATATGTTGTTTCAGTTCAGTAGATGTGTTTCTGAGAGCGTTAAGGCTATGCTCAGGTAGTGATGATGCTTGCGATTGGTTGTCGCGCGATGTCAATATGATGATAGAATGCTTACCCATATGTTGGGGGTGATGAATAGTTTGAGGGGAGGTCTTCTCAGAGTGTGACTTCGAGATTTTGGTATTTTAGTTTCGGCAGGGGGAAGGCATTTGGATTATGAATGGTGAGTTGGGGTTGATTAAGTAGTAAGGCTGGGTGTCTTCAAGTGAGGTGGGATATGCACCTGTGACGTGAAGTCGTCGTCATAGATCGAATGGAATGTGTTAAGTTTGTTGGTGCTATGGTTTCTTCGGTTGCGTGGGGTCAGAGTATTAAGAAGGTGTATTGGAGAATGCGATTGGCAGAGACCGCAAGGTGTGGTGGTTCAGTACCGGATAAGTGTTGATAATGAAGGCAGCTAGAGAAAGATCATCTTCGGAGAGCTTGAGGTCGTGGTGATCTGCTGGTTTGAGAGCTATAAATAATGGTCCTGAAGTGAGGCTAGGTGGTGGTTCCATTTCTAGGAGGCCAGGTGTAAGAAGCAGAAGTCAAGTAGCCGCAAAGTGGGGGAGCGACAACATAGATTGGAATTTGAAGATATTGTCGCGCATTTAATGGATGTCCATGAGGAGCGGATGGACTAGTAAAGTTGGTAAAAGGAAGAAGGGTGTAGGATGGGGTATTGAAGTCGTAGAGAGCGTGCATTTCAACGTCGTCTGAAGGTGTCCGCAGGTGATTTCCATAGTTGGGTCATCTCATGTGAATAGGGTAGCGGTATCATGGTTGGTAGGTCTCGGTGAGGGTTTCTAGTGGCTATTCGGTAGGAGAAGGAATGTGTGAATGATGCTAGAGAATTTGAGTACTTAGGGAGTGCTAATAAGAGAATTCGGAAGGATTTGGATGGATTGGTTGAGCAAGATCGTGTTATCAAAGGAGAAAGGATCTCGACAGGGTGTAGAATGNATCAATATTTGTGGATGGATTTAAATATGATTATGGGCTCCGTATGAGCCAAGCATGTGTATTTCAGTAAAAACGATTTTCATGGAGAGGTATTAGAGCAGCAGATGTTGCTCCATTTTCGTCAAATTTAGGTGATCTTATGACTGTTCCGTATGAGTTGTGAAACGGCTTGATAATGTCCTCTGTGTTGAGGTCCCGCGTAGTGGGGATGTTATGGGAGCAGGATAGCTCTTAAGATCCAGAGTGTATATATATATATATATATATATATATATATATANATTGTCGCGCATTTAATGGATGTCCATGAGGAGCGGATGGACTAGTAAAGTTGGTAAAAGGAAGAAGGGTGTAGGATGGGGTATTGAAGTCGTAGAGAGCGTGCATTTCAACGTCGTCTGAAGGTGTCCGCAGGTGATTTCCATAGTTGGGTCATCTCATGTGAATAGGGTAGCGGTATCATGGTTGGTAGGTCTCGGTGAGGGTTTCTAGTGGCTATTCGGTAGGAGAAGGAATGTGTGAATGATGCTAGAGAATTTGAGTACTTAGGGAGTGCTAATAAGAGAATTCGGAAGGATTTGGATGGATTGGTTGAGCAAGATCGTGTTATCAAAGGAGAAAGGATCTCGACAGGGTGTAGAATGGTGAAAAGAGTAGCTTCGGACTAAGTGGGGGAGTCCCACCATCTGCAGTTGGGTTGTAGGGTTGTCTTCTCATAGGGTTGTAGATTTTCGGCGTGTTGGCAAGTTATTTCAGCTAAGGGAAAGGAGTAAAATGGTGATTGTGCGTGGAATTTGAGGAATGTGTGAAAGAGTTGGCCCTGTCGGATCAGGGTTAGGCTTTGGAGGATTTAGAATTTAAGCTTAAGGAATGAGCGAGTTGTAAGGATAGTGACTCAGTCACGTGCTTCAAGCGAAAGGGAGTTCATGTGCTAGAAGAGCCTTGGAATTGATTGTATGCGGGGCCAGCCAGAGTGGGTGACTCTCAATAGCGGTCCTAGTGAGTTCAACAGTTAATAATGCGACGTTTTAAGGGTTTCAGACAGCAGTGTGATCGAGAATCGAGCTTTTGCAGAGTAATTTTTGAGAAAAAAGAGAATGGTTGGAATTTTCTATGGTGTGATTCAGCATACATGATAGTATTGGAGGAGTGGGAGAAATAAGCTCTGGATTGTATAAAGATGATCAGGATGGTATGAGACAGGTTGCGGGATTTAGGCAGCATAGTCTCGTGAATCAAGGTCATTCGGGATGAGTGAGGGTTGAGATTGCTATGAGTTGAAGGAAGTTGCTATTATTTCTGAAGCAATTGAAGATGATTAAACGAAGATAGATTGATTAGCCATGGTTGGAATGGCACATTTACGGCAGTGATCAGTTCCTTCGGTGTGATTAAGTTATGCATGTGGTTTGTGC
>ML411521.1:23944-47828 GCA_005239525.1 Nicotiana knightiana
GGGGGGGGGGGGGATGATGTTACACCCCATATTTTTTGTACGTGAAAGTATGCCACAAATAAATTGATGAAATCTCGGAAATGAGATGTTACATCCCGCATTTTCATACGTTAAAGTTTCGTCGTAAGTTACTCGACGTAAGCTCGGGAATAAGATTATTTTAAGATTATAAGTATTATTCTATTTCAAACAAGTGATAAGTAAATTAGTGAAGGTGAGAGGGTAAGAAAATCACAGAAAATGAGTTTCGTCGAAGTTTGACAATTTGGGGATAAAATACAATCCAAGCTATAATACCCCGTATTTATGGACTAGTGCCATACAAGATACCACATGACTGTGATTATAAAGTGTATAAAGTGTATTAAAAGTGAGTGGTATTTTATGTAATTTGAGATAATTTTTAATTATATGGGTAATTGATTAATTATTGAACTAGTGGGAGATTAATAAAATTGTGGAAATATGAGAATTATTGGATAAGGCTTGATAGCCAACGTGGTAGCCCACTATTCCCATATAATGACTCATTGATATTTATGAATTGGTGGCATGTTAGGAGGATTTTTGGATAAAATAATCCCCAAAAGTGGGGCCCATGCCCACTAATATACAAAGCTTCTCTAAATTACATTATTGAGATGCTGACCACAAAGTAACAAATGGAATTTGTCAAAAGAATGAATTCATATGAATCCTTTATAAAGCTTATGGCAACGTGAATTTTATCCAGCAAAACTTATACAAAAGAATGTCCAAGACAAGCAACAAGAAGCCACAAAATTAATGCAGGATTAGATGATAGCAACGGAATTTGCTTCAAGAATTTCATACGAAGTTATACTGCGTAATAGCAACAGGATTTCAAAATTATAAGGGAGAATGTTATAATATTTCTCAAGAATATCATACGGATTTTTCCCTACTCCGATCCGCCGTTACGTGTTTCGTCGCGATTGTCATGTGTTAGAAGCATTGTTAAGAGAATCGGTTCAGGTATGTTAAGGCTAAACATTTACTTAATTTTGGCCGTATATCGTAATTACATATGTTTGATAACAAGGCATAAAGAGAAGCTCACAATCCCGAATTTATATACATTATCCTAGTCTCCTAAGTTACAATATTCTCCCTTATCGGGAATTTATATTCAATTGAGTATTGTATCCTTCTAGTCAAGAGAGAAGAGGTTCTATATATATATATACACACACACACACACAATATTACAGTAGTTTCACCATTATCAAGCTATACTCGGTGGGCAGGCCCCAATTGGGAAACCTCTGATCACATGGTAAGTTATATACCGAGTCTACTGTGGCCGAGCGCGTATGAGCGAGCCTAGAATGGCCGAGATACAAAGCCTAGTATGGCCGAGCACCTATGAGCAAGCCTACTACGACAAAATAATTATATATATACCGAGCCTTATAAGGCCGGACAACTATTTTACTTACTATATCGAGAGAATTGAGTCAGTATCAGTAGGTAAGCATAACTTCAGATTATCTTTGACTCCTAGCTACATTTAGTTATTATATTATCAGTTCACTTTCAGCTTTCAGTTATTGTATTGTCTTACATACTCGGTACATTATTTCGTACTGACGTCCCTTTTTCTGGGGACGCTGCATTTCATGCGTTGTAGGTTCAGACATATAGACGAGTAGACCTCCTCAATAGGTGTTGCCCAAGTTCATCTTGATCGGTAAGCTCCACATCCTTCGAAGTTTCCGGGTCTAGAGTTTTATGTACATATTATGTATATATGTATATATATGTTATGGATAGGTTGGGGCCCTATTCCGATCACAGTACATCCATCAGTAGAGGCTTGTAGACATATCCTGTCAGTTAGTGCAATATGTTGGGCTTGTAAGCCTTGTTTGTTGGTTTGCTAGTTGTAGTAGTTATGACGGCCTTGTCGGTCCTGCTTGTTATTGATGTTTAGTAAGAGTTCACAAATTATCTTGCAATGTGGCCCATGTCCAAAGTATGACATTATATGTTCAAAGTCCCTTAGTCGCAAGTTGGTACGCAAGGATAGGTGAGGCGCCGGGTGCCGGTCTCGCCCCCCAGGTTCGGGACGTGGCAGGATAACTAATGGCATAAATTGTCGGTAGGTTGCTATGGACTTGTGGAGGGATATTTACCTATTTGGGAATGATCAGGATTTGAGTTGGGGGTTATTTGAAAGCTCAACGGGAATATGTATTTTATATCGGGTCATGTTTGGGCGCTCTTGTGAGATTGTTATCACGGCTATGTTACCGGGCAGAATGGATATTAATTATGCCCATGGTCTATGTTATGTGCTGCTCTCTTATGCTGTGTTGGACTAAGAGGTTGTGCTATTATTCTCCACACATGTTGTAATTTTGTTCAGGCCTTATGGCGATGTGGGCAAGATAGCCCTCGTGATGTTGATTTTCTTATTGCCCCTTAGTTGTGCTTGCTTTCTTCTATGTTTTACTATTTTTATTCATTTGCCCACAGTTATACTTGTGCACTCTGTTGTGATTTACATCAGTATTCATGTGATCAGTGAAACCGAGCACTTTGGCTTGATGAGTACTTGGGATCGGGCTGCACGCCGCATTGGATGTTATGTGGGATACCCTTTCCTTGTGTTTATATTGTGCTTTGTTTTACCTCTATGGGATAAGTTGATGAAACTTTACTTTGTCATTTTATCTTTTACACTTGTTAGATAATCCTCATACCTTGATTTCCTTCTATTTTTCTAAATGCCTGGGTTATTGCTTGTTGGGTGTACGGACCGTGTTATGTGAGAATTTGTGTGGTTCCGTGATGAGTTGTTAGCTGGGCTGCTGGTATTGGCTGAGAAAAGGTTCTTAGACCTGATATTTTCACTATCATTTTGGGTGAGGATTGCTTGGAAGGATCATTTTATTTCCGCTCAAATTTGGGCAATGACTCTTGAAGGACGAGAGAGCTCCTTGGCTTGTTGATTTCAGTGGTGGTTGTGAGTTTTTGAATGTTTCTTGTATCTTGGTCAGCATCGTGGAGGTCTAGAATGAGGTTTTATTCAATGTGAATCATATTGTTGGCATCCAGATTGTTATTAGGAAACTATGATGGTTAGAAGATATTACTACGGGCATTTGAGTTGTGAGGAACAACATGTGATTATGCTCTGGGTTGAAATCGTGGCTCGATTCATCTTGTTCAGGTTTGTACAGTGTGATGATGCGAGATTCGGATCTTATGATGAGTTTCAGATGTTGAGGGTTGGGTTCTGTCTTAAGCTATAGACTAAGGATGAAGTGAGGTCTTCAGTTAAGTTGCGTTGTCGGACCGACATAGGTTTGGGTGATGGGGAATCATCCCCCCCCCCCAGGTATATGTATGGTGAACTCATGCAGTGGTTTGATGGCTTTGGAACGACTCTGGGCACGTTCGAGGACGAACGTATGTTTAAGTGGTGGAGGATGTAATGACCCGACTGGTCGTTTTGAGTAATTGCATCCGGTTCGGCAGTTTGAGGTCACGAGTAGCTTCACCCAGTGTATTATGACTTGCGTGCATCATCGGTTCGAGTTTTTGAGAAGTTTGGAAAGGATTTTTAGAAGTGACTTTCATTTAAGAAGCTTGAAGTTGAAAGAATTGACCAAGATTTGGCTTTTGAGTATTTGATCTCAGATTGGAGTTTTGATGGTTCCGATAGACTCGGGCGGTGATTTTGGACTTAGGCAATACTCCGGATTTGGATTTGGAGGTCCGTAGGGTAATTTGAAGCATTTCGGCAAAAATTGGAAAATTGAAGTTTTGGAAGAATTGAGAGGTTTGACCAATAGTTGACTTTTGTAATATCGGGGTCGGAATGCGATTCCGAGAGTTTGAATAACTCCTTTATTATTTGGGACGTGTCTGCGAAATTTGGCGTCATTCCGGGTCGGTTTGATTGGTTTCGGCACGAGTTTTCAAAGTTGGAAGATTTTGAAGTTCATAGCTCGATTCATGGCGCAATTTGTATTTTTGGCGTGGTTGGATGTGATTTGATACCCCGAGAGAGTCCGTGTTGGGTTATAGAACTTGTTTGTGTGTTTAGACGGGCTCCCGGGGGCCTCGGGTGTGTTCCGGGTGGGCTACGGGTCAATTTCTCCTATTTTTAGAACTGCTGTTTCTGTCTTCTGTTGTCCTTCTTCGTGGTCGCGAAGTGCCTTTCTCGTTCGCGAAGTGTTTCTGCTGACCACCCTAAATTTATTCTTCGCATTCGCAAACATGCTTCCGCATTCGTGAAGGCCTGCATTCTCATTCTTCGCGTTCGCGTACACCTTCACGCGTTCGCGTACACCTTCACGCGTTCGCGTACACCTTCACGCGTTCGCGTAGCACAGTCGCTTAGACCACCAAGATTTCCTCTTCGCGTTCGCGAAGCGCTTATGGGCAGCCCTCATTTTTCCTTCTTCGCGAACACGAGTAGCCTTCCGCGTTCGCGATGCTTTAACATCTGGGCTGAATATAAGAACTTCATTTCGAATGTTAGCCATTTTTATCATTTTTGGGAGTTGTAGACCTCGGCTTTGGGAGATTTTTCGTGGGTTTTTCATTCAAATCATTGGGGTAAGTTTTCTTTACCCGAATCTTATCATATTTCATGAATCCATTGCTATTGTCATAATCTAATTAGTGAATTACGTTGGGAATTTGGAGAAAATTTGTGAAACCTTTCAAAATGTAAAATCTTGATTTGAAGGACGAATTGATATCGAAATTTGATAATTTTGGTATTTCTAAACTCGTATCAGAATGAGTGTTGTGGTTTTATAAATTTTGTCAGGTTCCGAGGTGCGGGCCCGGGGAGTTGACTTTTGTTGACTTTTTGCAAATTGTATAAGTATCATAGCTTTGTTAATTGAAATTATTTTCTCTTGTATTGTTTGATGTAATTAAGTCATTTTGGCTAGATTGAGCCGCGCGTTGCTGAATTGGTAAAGAAAAAGCTAAATTTAGTATTAAATTGGCCGAATTGAGGTAGGTATCTTGTCTAACTTTGTGTGGGGGAAACTACCCCTTAGGAATTGAGTTAATTGTATTATCTTGTTATGTGAAAGACGTGTACACAAGGTGACGAGTGGGTACATAGTTTATATGTGGTATTGACCGGTTTAGATTGTCTAGCCTCTTTCCATGCTTTTGATTAAATTGTCATAATATGTGGTATCTCGTTGTTAAACTACTCCTACATGCTCTATTTGATGTGGTTAGTCCTTATTTGCCTCTTATTTGTTATTTGGCCCTTATATGCCTTGGTTCTAGTCATGGGCTTCATTATTATCTTGTTACCTCTTAACTGCTGAGTTATTCTATGACTATGTGCATACCTGCTACGTGTCCAAGTTGTTGTGAATACCTGCATAGTTATAACGTGCCTTACATGTCTTGTTTTCTTGTAAAGGTTATTGTATTCCTTTGATTTTCACGTGCCTTAATATGTTACACGCCGCAACATATTATGATATTGATGTTTGTTGTACGGTGGGATCGGGTTGCACACCGCAACGGACGAAATAAGGTGTATTATTATGGTGAAATAAGGGTGAACTATGATATTGATATTATATGGTGGGATTGGGTTGCACGCTGCAACATAGTTGTGTATTTGGAATTCCCTGTTTTATTGTATTAGCTTCATTGCATTCATATGAAATTCTGGGAATTTGTATTCTGTGGTTTTCATTGTCTTTTTGTCAATTTAATAATTATGATTAATATTGTTGCTTTGCCGTCATTTCCTGAGCTCTTTTCCTAATACTATTATTCTGGTCAATTGGTTTTCAAAGTGCATTTACTACGTTGAGTCATTACCTCCTGCCCTGCTGAGTTATTAGTAATATAGTGTTTTAAGATTAAAGAACTAATATCATACTACCTTGTGTGACTTAAAGTTAGAACTCGCCGTATATTTCAATATCTACTGTTTTTAATAATTGTTATATTTTATTTCAATTGTTTCCCTAGTTTAATCTTCTTAATCTGTTTGAGGTTTTTATTTTACTTACAAAGGAATCGTTGTCCTATTTTAATTTGATAAATTCTATATTAAATGCAATAGCTATTCGATGTTGAATTTTATTTGAAAATTTTATTTTCCTCACTAAAATGATTTCTAAAACAAAAACCCATCTTTCTCGCTGAATTTCCTACTTGGTCTAAAAATAGTAAACTTACTTTATGATATATAGATGAAATCTCCTGAACATCTTTAGTAGAAATTGACGTGGATATTATGTAACGAGTGGCACGTGGATTTCACCGTGCAAAGTGAAATGGAAAGATGTGGGACCGTGTGTGTTAAAGAGTTGGAAGTTGTGGTTTATGGTATGAGATTACGAGAAATGAAATTATTGGGATCGCGTATTGGAAACACCTGTTTGGTTGAGTTGGTATTGTTTTCCCTACTTGAGCATATTTACACTTATCTGTATCCCAACTAGGTTGTTGTTTAATTACTTGGTTATTTTCCGTTGTCATTCGTGTTTTCCCTTTATCGTCATTTCTGTTTGTAATTTGATTTATTCCTGCAATTTGTATTACTTTGATATCCCTATCATGTTAGCTTTATCTCATATCCTGCTCAAGTTTAGATGTTCAATGAGTGTCATGACCTGGCCTCATCACTACTCTACCGAGGTTAGACTTGATACTTGCTGGGTACTACCGTGGTGTATTCATACTACATTTCTGAACATCTTTTTGTGAAGAACCAGGTACTTCAGATCGAGTTGGTTTTGAGATTTATGCTTGGTTGGAGACTTCAAGGTGTACCTGCTAGACGTTCGCAAGCTCCGGAGTCACCTTCTATTGTATTTAATTCCATTGTTTCCTTTTATATCGGAACAATAATGTATTTATTATGTATAACTACTCCTAGAAAGGCTTATGACTTGTACTACCGATTTTGGGAATTGTAAGTTTTATAGAGAATTCAATTTGTAAAGTTAGACGTTATTTGTTGTTGTTACTCAGTATATGCTAGGCTTACCTAGTCCCTAAGACTAGGCGCCATCACGATACCCAACGGAGGGGAAATTGAGTTGTGACAAACTCCCCCACCAAATCATCAAGCGCAGGAGCAAATGGAACTGCACCAACCATTGCAGATGAGAATGTATCCACTCACAGCATCACCATCACCACCGTTGGAAGAAAACCAACAAGAACCACAGGCAGAAGAAGAGACAGACACTCTGGAGACATTCATGGAGTCATTGACACTGAACGAGTCTCTCACGATCTCCATTCAAGAAATATCAAAAGAAAATTTCTAATCTTCATTCCACCACGCACGGAGAAGACATCGTTGAATGTTCGACTCAACCCTTACTCATTGGAGGAAAAATATGTTGTCCTGATGATACCAACACTCAACGACAACATACTACCACATACTCTCTATCAACCTCCACACCTGTTTATGCACCTGGAGCTATCATTACCCCAGCGGGGTCTTCATCACAACAATCATCTTATGAAGATAATGCTATGGAATTGTAGAGGAGCTAATGTACTTGAATTTCATAGGAACCTCCGCTTCTTTTAAGCTGGAACAACCCATCCATTTTGTGCCTCACTGAGACAAAGATGCAATCACACTACCCTACTTCAAGAATTCGACTTCACTGATCTTATTCAAGTAGCTGATCATGGTCATTCAGGAGGGATAGCTCTTCTTTGGTGTGCGAATGAGCTCATAGTAGACCTGGTGGCAGTCACAAGCCAAGAAATTCATGCTTCTGTTCAGGTAGGAACCACCTTCTTAAATGGTTTTTATCAGTTGTTTATGATAGTAATCACTATGCCAATAGGAAATCTTATGGAAAAATCTCCAAGAATTTAATAATTTTCATATATCATCTTGGCTCTTATGCGAAGATTTCAATGAGTTATGATCAGCCTCAGATAAACTACGTGGTAACCTTATTAATCAAAAGATAACAACTACTTTTAATAACTGTATACACTCTATTAACATACTTGACCTAGGCTTCACCGTGTCATGTTTTATATGGACTAACAAACCTAAAATAAGAACTAATACGAGCATTAATAATACAACCCCTAACAGATTAATAATGGAGAGACTAGATAAATATTTTGCCAACGAAACCTGGATAAAATTATTTGAAGTTGATACTATTTTACTCCTTCCAAGAACCCATTCAGACCATTGCACATTATTACTTAATTTACAAAAACCCTTCCCAAAACCTGCCTCTAACTTTAAGTTTGAAAAAAAATGTGGCTAAGCCACCCACATTTTAGCCATATTGTCTCAGCTCACTGGTACTCTAACCAGCTATACTTTGATTCGTTACACAATTTTACTACTCATCTTAAAGATTGGAACACTAATACCTTTGGTAATATTTTTTACAAAAAAAGAATCATACTCTCCAGAATAGCTGGCATTAAACATATGAATTCACACAAAAGATAATCATTTCACTACAATCTAGAAAACAGACTTCTAACAGACTTAAATATTCTCTCACAAGCTAAGGAGGATTTTTGGAAATTAAAATCTAAGATACAATGGCTAAATGAAGGATACGCCAATACTAATTTTTTCCACCTTACCACTATCCAAAGGCACAGACGTAATCAGATACTTGGACTTGTCGACAGTGTTGAAAATTGGACGTTAGATCCACATTCCATACATGAAATAATCACTAACCACTTTCAACTGTTATGCACAACCCAATTTACATCTACCCCAAAATCATATTCTACTTATTCATATAATGTTCTTCCGAATGATACACACCAAATACTAACACAAACACTAACCTATAACGAAATTTATCGGGCAATCACATCCTTCAAACCTTTTAAGGCTCCGGGCCCGGATGGTCTACACCCTTTTTCGTCCAAACATTTCTGGGAGGATACAAAACTAGCTGTAATAACTATATACACAAAGGCATTCTCTACAACTACTATCCCAAAAGACCTCAATAAAACATTCATTACACTAATCCCCAAAGTTCAAAACCCTAAGAATATAACTCAATACCGGCCAATCGAACTATGTAATACAATCTACAAAATTATTACAAAAATTATTACTAACCGTATTAGACCTTATTTATCCACAATTATTAGCCCCACACAGAGTAGTTTTATACTTGGTAGACGTGCCATTGGTAATGCTATCATAGTTCAAGGAGCGGTGCACTCTTTTACAAGACAAAAAGGAAAAATTGGTAACATGATCTTAAAAATTGACCTTGAAAAGGCCTCCGACCGCTTAAAATGGTCGTTCATCCACTTTTCACTATAACAATTAAACTTTTCACCTCACTTAACCAAACTAATAATGTCTTGTGTCTCAACCTCCTCTATCTCTATACTAGTCAATGGCAAGCTTACCCAATACTTCCAACCAACACGGGGCATCAGACAGGGAGACCCATTAAGCCCTTATATCATTATCATCTGCATGGAATCACTCTCACGTCCCATTGACCATGCTGTGAATACCCTATAATGGATGCCAGTTAAAATATCTTATAAAACAACCCCTCTTTCACACTTACTTTTTGATGATGACCTAGTCTTGTTTGCTCAAGTTACTGAAAAAATGTACACACAATTATTAACATCTTCAACAAACTGCACAAACAATCGAGCCAACACATCAACTTTACAAAGTCAAAAATTCTTTTCTCAACCAACGTACCAAACGACACTAAGAACAGAATCTCCTCACTTCTTAACATAGCAACAAATACTAACTTTAGTAGGTACCTAGGGCTGCCAATAACGAAGACTACACCATCATCCACTGATTATTAATACCTCATTGACCAACTAAATCGTAAACTGGCTGGTTAGAAACATAAATGCTTATTATTCGCTGGCAGAACGACCATAATAACTTTTGTTCTAAGTACTATTCCCACATATCCCCATTCAAATAAATCTCCATCCATCTAAGATTCTAAGGCATATTGATCGTATCCAAAGAAATTTTCTTTGTGGCTCCTCCCTAGCTAAATGAAAGCTCCATCTAATCAACTGGGACAAAGTTACTACACCCAAAATTTATGGCAGCCTAGGAGTTCATAAAATATATCCTAAAAATATGTCCTTACTTATGGACCTACTTGGCGATACTATAACAATTCTAACACATATTGGGCAAATACTCTACACCTTAAATACCAGCCACAAGTACAACAACCTCATCCTAAATTTCACATCCCTAACAAAAACTGGGCTTCATACATTTGGAAAAGCATGGCAAAAGCATACCCTTTCCTTAAACATGGGCTAGGATGGAATATAGCTAGTGGTAACCAAATCCAACTATGGGAAGACTACTTGCTACCCCCACATTGCACCTTACGCCAGCTTATTTATGGACCATTCCAACAACGTGAAGATAACCTCCCCCTTAGTTTTATCATACAAATTGGATCATGAAACCTCACACCACTTTCATTTGACCTCCCACACTCTCTCCTTACCCATATCAATAAAATCATTAAACACTTCAAGCACTCCTAAAGACCAATTCTTTTGGCATCCTTCACCAACAAGAGCCTTCTCAACCGCTACTGCATACAATCTAATAACAGACACTCCGCACAAACATAACTCCCTTCACAACTTGCTTGGATATGGAAGATACATTATACCAATAAAATTAAACACTTCTTCTGGTTCATGCTACAAGCCAAACTACTAACCCTCTCATTTCTCTCTCAACGCAACATTTCTACGGATACTACCTGCCCATTGTGCAGATAAGCAACTGAGGATATAAATCATATTTTTATCCATTGTTCTTATACCTCATATATATGGCAACATTTTGATATATCAATTCCACCACACCTCACACAAAAATGGGTTAAACGATTATGTCTCCCTCCCTCCCCCCCCCCNACAACCACTGATGCACCTTTAAATATATTGGTGCCAATCATCTTCTGGCATATATGGATCAACTGTAACCATAACTTATTTAACCATACTCACACATCCATTAGTATCCGTACCATCTATAACCAAGCATCCCAATTCTACCACCTAGCTACCACATACAACCACCAACACACACTAACTAATCATATTCCAATTAAATGGCACCCCCACACCAAGGATACTATAAGTTAAATATAGATGGATCCTATGATAATCAATCCCATAAAGGAGGAGTAGCTGGAGTTTTCTGCAACAACTCAGGCGTGGCTATATGGCCTTACCAAACATTTGATATATACTGATATCCTACAAGCTGAACTTCTAGCGTTATATCATGGGTTACTACTAGCAAAAACTCATAACTACAAACCATTACAAATGAAAACGGGCTCTTAGGTATTGCTCCACATCTTATCAAATACACCACCAAAATACTCACACATTCTTATTGAATGCATGTCTATGCTCAACGAACTCCAGGCGACCATGATACACCATATATTCAAAGAGGGTAATGGAGTGGCAGATGCTTTAGCCAAGAATGGGAGGAAAATACTAGATCTACAATCAAATGATGTTTTAATTTTTGAAAATCCACTAACTTTTATCTTAATGTGTTTAGCTTTTGATGTAATTGGAACTGTGACATACCGTCCAGTTCAAACCATTGTATCTTAATTATGTTTTAATCAAAGCCTTCTTATCCAAAAAAAAAAGGAGTTCTCTTTTAAGTTCCTTGATATATTTGGTATAAGTAGGTTGATGTTGTTGAACACACACCAACAACTTCTTCACAGTATAATTGTTTCTTTTAGTTTTGATATAATGCCTCACTAGTGTTCCTGCAAAGAAAGATTATTACCTTCTTTTAGGTACCCAAGCAATTGCTTGGGTCCTTTTGTTAGTTCTATTAATAGCAGGGCCATTATTAGGCTTCCAGAGCCATCCATAAATATTTGAATTACAAAATATACAAAATGAATACTTATGACCAATTTTATTGGAATAATGATAAACAATGATGTATTTTTCACTTGATCTACTAGTGATGTCAATCTTTCTTTTACTTGTTTAGTTTATTTCAATTTATTTAGAATTTTTTGAGACTCTTTTAGGGTAAGATCAAGATATCTTGCAATTCATTATATCGTTCACAGTCAGAGGGTCTTACTTCACTTGTTTCACCGCGTGCCATGAAATAATTTTTCAGTTTCTTCTTTATTGTCATCGTCTGAAACATCTTCATCAGTCAATCAGTCTGAGTATTTGTTCATATCATTTTCTAGAATGGTCATGAAGCACAAGTTTGCTATTTCTTCATGTTTTGAGTTGTCTTCATCACTCCAACTTCCAAAGGATTTGTTTTTGTAAAATCCTCTAGAGACTTTTCTTTTGAGATCCGAGCATTCATCTTGAACATGACCATATATTCTACATTCAAAATATTTCCCACCGTTCTTCTCTTGTTCATTGTATTGTCTGATTCTGTCAAATGACATTCTTCCTTTTTTAGTGTTTCTATATTTTCTCATCAATCCATTTATACTTCTAGAGACTATGGCAATTTCTTCTTCCAATGCCTTTGTATCATCGTCATTGTCGTTCTCAGATCCTTCAATTGTGATTTTGAAAGCAACTATTTTTTTCTTTCTTCCTGACCACATTTTTGAGATGTATTTTCTCAAAGGCTATAGGGACTCCATGAAGTTCATCATATGACAGTTTGTCCAGGTCTTGAGATTCGAGTGCAACTACTTTTATCTTCGATGTGGTGGTCAAACTTCTTAGAATTTTTTGAACTTATTCACCACTAGAGTATGGTCTACCAAAAGCTTTCAGATCCCCAATAATTTTGCTGAATCGAGCAAATATTTCTTCAATGGATTCACCTTCTTTCATCAAAAAGAGTTCATAATCATGAATCAATATATTTATCCTCATTTTATTCAATTTGCTCATTCCTTCATAGGTAACTTTCAATTTGTCCCACATATCCTTGGCTGTATCGGAGGTTGAAATCTTCTCATATTATTCTTTGCTGATAGCATTATATAACATATTTCGTGCCTTAGCGTGGACTTGAATTACTGCCATTTGCTAATCAGATTAATCATCTATATCTACTTGATCAATAGCTGTTTGTCCTTCAGCTTTCTTGTCAGACTTTGCTGCTGGAAGTGGATAATCTTCTTTTTTGATTACGCGCCATAATTTGACGTCGTAGGACTTTTGTGTATATATATATATATATATATATATATATTTTCATGTGGACTTTCCAGTGGGAAAATTTTTGTCTATTGAAATATGGCGGCCTTACCTAAGATGTTCCTTCTTGAAATAGTGCCCGACAATTATTTGGTTTGACATGATCTTTTCTTACTAGTTGTTAAGAAAAAGAGCAAAGATGTGAGACCTTCTTTGATTCCAATAGAAAGTACAAGAGGGGGTGAATTGTTATCCGTTCTTTTCTTTAACGAGGTAGTTGACTGATTGCTCGTTAGTCGACTAAATCTTTGATGTGAGGTAGATGTAAAGTAGATATAGAAAATAAATTGCAGAAGTAAATGATACCAACATGTTTTATACTAGTTAGAATTCAATGTGAATCCTACTCTAGTCCCGTTGGGTTGCAAAAGGAGTTCTCTTTTAAGTTCCTTGAAATCTTTGGTACAAGTGTGTTGTTGTTTAACATATACCAACAACTTCTTCACAGTGTAAGTATTTCTCTCAGTTTTGATACTACGCCTCACCAGTAATTCTTTTCTCTCTTTCTTCTCTCCACTATTACACAATAAATTTAGAGTAGACTACACTACTTATTTGGAGTAGAACAAAAAGATTAGTAATGATTTGATCAAAGTATATCTCTTCTGCTGAGCCTTTTACTGCATATATATGACTTGAGGGTGAATCTTCTTTGATATGTGCGAATCTTTAGGATATGAGCAACCCAAGGGAGTTGATCCTTGGAATGAATCTTAATTGATTCCTTCCAAGAATAAGGATGGAACTTCCTATATTTGAATCTTGAAATGTAGCGCGATGTCTGTTGCTTCCTTGAATGTCGTAATCGAATATTCTCAGCAGATCTTCCATACAAGTTGACTGATATGATTTTCCTTAGCTTCAGTAAATAATCAAGACCAAATATTTATTCTCCTCGATGCTCGTATTCATGAGCGTCATTGAATCCTCAATCTTTCCTTGTAGATCTTCAGTAGGTTCTCGCTTTCCTCTTCTCTCTCTGCTTTCCATATTTTGATCATTGATTTATTCCTTTTTCTTTCTTGGCCTCCTTTTTTGGATCGTTGATTTCCTGCAATTTAAGTTAGTTATTTTTCCATCATTAAAACATATATCTAACACCTTCTTCTTTTGTGATGTATCATGTAAGTAGTGGTAGGTACAAAATCCAATATCATGTTGAGAAATGAAAGATGTTATTTGGCTAAAGGAATAGAGAGGCTTGCTAGTTGGAAAATTATACCGTGGATAGAAAAAATTAGCTCATAGTATATGTTGGATATTTTTGTGGCGAGTTAATTTGGGCACAACTCAAGTCAGTCCATTTGATTTGGGCTGAATATGTATAAAAAGTTGACCCATAAAAATACTTGTCAAAATATTTTTCTTAAAGTTTTTATTATTTGATATGTCAGATATAACTATAATAAAGTCTTAATTGACAATTATAAATTATAAATAAAAAAATTATAATATGGTTATAGTTTGAGCGAGATCATGATCCATTATTTGAAATATATTGACCCTACTCATCTTATCCCAAATAATTAATTTTAACTTCTTATTCATGTAAATAATTTAAGGAGTAACCGATTTGGCCTACCCAATTTAATCGAAAGCCACTTTTTCTAAACTTTTAATTGATACTAATTTTTGAAAACTCTAGACATGCAACTTCTTCTTATTCTTCTTCTTCTTCTTCTTCTTCTTCTTCTTCTTCTTCTTCTTCTTCTTCTTCTTCTTCTGCTTCTTCTTCTTCTTCTTCTTCTTCTGCTAATTTTAATATCTACTATTGATGGATTGACTCGACCTAGATCGAGAACCCGCAGAACTAAGTGGATTTTCAAGCCAGATCCATTCAATGCCTCTATCAGCTGAGTGGCATAAAAGGTAGGGAATAATCTGCTTATATATTAACTGGAGTATATGCAGAGTATCTGCAGACTATAGGGGCAATTCTAGACTGACAAAACTTAACTTCAAACATAAATATCCGAAGTATTAGTTATCAAGACTAACTTCAGACGTTTCTAGGCAATAATGACTGGAGTTCAGGTAAAAGAACAACTGAATTTCAAGCAAAAGATGATGGAACTCATTATATCCCAACTTCGGATTGATTGATTATTATAAGCAGCGGAAGCAATCACAGTATCAAAATCACATGTAATCTAGACAACTAGTATAAACGAGATTTCACGGATTACCTCTTGAAGCGTGAACAAAGCTCCTCTATCACGTGAACCTCCAATTCCACAACAACAAAATGAAATCTCCACCACCTGCATGATCACAATCTCCGAACGTTTCACGGTCTTCTACTGTATTACCAAATAATATCCAGAAATAGCAATTTCGTGTGGGCGAAATTTCTAGGAAAATATTGGCTAAAATTTTCAGCCACCTTGTTCTTCTACCTCTAGGTTTAAAACATTATGTATTTATAACACAAGTTTAAGGGTTAAAACCCTTTTTCAAAACCTATTGGGTTTTCTTTTCCACCAGAAAAAAAAATTCCTTTATTTCCTATTATATAGGCACATCAGGGACCACAAAATTTAATTAACAAGGCTCCAAATTATGGAATTAATTTGTAATTTTCAAAATTAATATCCATCATAATTAATTATGAATTATTCCACTAAAAATTCGTAATTGCACTCCTTATTCAATTTTGAAATTCATCCATTAAATCTTATTTAACTCCCCACGTTAAGATTCAGATACTAATCAATTAAATTAAATTACTGATGATTCAATTTATTGATTATTTTCTTTAGACTTTCACTTAACTTATTTTATGTGTTGGATACAAAATCCACCGGCCGGATTTACACATGAAAACTTATAAGCTTTCATAAAGGCGTATCATCAATCTCTAAATCGAGACATGGATTACATAAACTAACTTTTATTTTGCCAATGTACAATATTATTATCCAATTTACCAGGCATATTGACCCACTAAAGAATCTCGCCTTTCAATAAATCAAAACAATAATAATATACATAGCTAATAATCATTATATCAAGATTAAGAGTATACATACATTTAATGGCTAGAGAGTTTGTTTTATTAAGTCAGTATAAAATACTTATATCTACTTGGTCTGTTCAATACATGCAAAATGTACTAGCACAAGAATTTGGAATTAAACCATTCCCATAATCAAGATAAATTATTGTCACGACCCAAATCCTAACCTGTCGTGATGACGCCTATAGATGGTACTAGGCAAGCCGACATTTCCAAAGTACTTCCAATATTTAACAGAAAAAATAAATCAAGATATTTAAAATAAGTAGAGTTTTCATATGTAAAACCCAAAACACAAGTGCGGAGAATAGCTCCCAATGTCGGAGTGTCACTAAGCCATGCTCATCTATACATAGCCATTCTAGAAATGAAACAACTATAACAGCTTGGATCCAAATACAACGAAAGACAGAAGAAGGAAGGCGAAACAAGGACTGCGAACGCCGGGCAGCAACCTCGATATCTCCAACGGTCAACTATGCGCAATATCAACACTCTTCGAGTCCAAAAACTCCTGGATCTACACACGAAGTGCATGGTGTAGCGTGAGTACAACCAACTTAGTAAGTAACAATAATAAATATGGAACTGAAAGATAGTGACGAGCTACACAGTTATAATTTATTTTCAGTAGTCTCAACAAGGAAAGTAGACATGCTTTTATCAAATTAGTTACAAAAGCCAAAGTAAAAACCAGATAAAAGTATCTTTCAGAAGTTTTCCAAAAACAGTGATATATGGCAACTATGTGCAACAATAATGAAATAATGTACAACCTCTCAGGGCAACAATCTCTCAGTCCTCCCATTCACTCCAACCTCATAACCACTCATTTCTCACAATCACTCGGCACTCGACACTCGCATTTAGTAGGTACCTGCGCTCACTGAGGGTGTATACAGACCCCGGAGGGTCCCAACAGTACCAACACATAGCCTAAACATAGTCTCTAACATGATTCACAGTCAAATTTCTATAAAACATGAAGAGCATATAGCTAACAACAAGTTTATTCAACTTTTCAGTTTCACGAAATGGACCAAGTCTCAATTCCCACAGTGCACGCCCACACGCCCTCACCTGGCATGTGCATCACCTCCAAAACAATCATATAATACAAAATTCGGGGTTTCATACCCTCAGGACTAGATTTAAAACTATTACTTATCTCAATCTGAGCAAAACTCTACTCCAACATGACTTTGCCTCGCGAGTCAGCCTCTAAACGTCCCGAATCTAGTCACAAGTAGTACAATATAATCAAAACGGGCTAAGCGAATCAATTCCACAAGAAAAACACAAAATTATAAGCCAAAATCCGAAATTGGCTCAAACCCGGCCCCTGGGCCCACGTCTCGAGATCCGACAAAAAGCCCAAAACCCAAAAACTCATTCACTCACGAGTCCAACCATATAAGTTTTATCAAAATCCAACACTAAATCGTCACCCAAAACCCCCCAAATCCACTCTCTAAATCCATAGCCTCAAACCTCCAAATTTCACCGCAAAACCACACAATCTAGGGGGGAAAAATAATTGGGGAAACAAGATTATTGATCAAAAACGAGTGCAAGAAGCTTACCTCAAGAATCCCCTCGAAAATCCTCTCCAAAATCTCTTAAGTCCGAGTTCAAAATGTTGAAATGAAGCCAAAATATCGAACCCTTAGTTTTAAACATTCTGCCCAGGCCTTTCGCACCTGCGGCCATATATCCGCACCTGCAGAACCGCTCCTGTGGTTAAATATCCGCTTTTGCGGAATCTACTTAGTCGCCTACGCTCGCACCTGCGCTCCAGGTCTCGGACCTCCTGAGGTGCTTCTTCAGCCCATGATCTGCTTCCGCGGAAACAACCTACGCCCCTCCAACCCTTCAACTCCACTCCTGCGCCCTTTTCGCCGCATCTGTAGTCTCGTAGGTGCGCAAACCTCGCACTTGGGACCACTGCCATCTCCTCTTTGCTCTCTTCTAATGCTTTCTTCCCGCTTCTGCGGGCTCGCACCTACGGTGCCCTCTTCGCAGGTGCAGTTACACCAGTAGCAGTAACACTTCAGTTGTTTCACCAACTCAAAACCAAGTCCATTAACCACCTGAAATCAACCCGAGGCCCCTGGGACCTCAACCAAACATACAACCAAGTTCTAAATCAAGATACAAACTTAGTCGAACCCTCAGATCACCTCAAACAATATCAAAAATACTAATTGCACATGGATTCAAGCCTAATGAACTTTGAAATTCCCAAATTCTACAAACAACGCCGAAACCTATCAAATCACGTCCAATTGATCTCAAATTTTTCACAGAAATCATAAATGACACCGCGAACCTGCTCCAACTTTCGGAAATCCAATCCGACCCCGATATCAAAAAGTCCACTCCCGGTTAAACTTTCCAAAATTCTAACTTTCGTCATTTCAAGTCTAATTCTACTATGGACCTCCAAATCACAATACATACGCGCTCCTAAGTCTAGAGTCACCTAACGGAGCGAACAGAACCATCAAAATTCAAATCCGAGGTTGTTTTCACATAAGTCGATATCCGATCGACTTTTCTAGCTTAAGCTTTCAATTAAGAGACTAAGTGTCCCAATTTACTGTGAAATCTCTCCGAACCCGAAACAACTAACCCGGTATGTTATATAACAGTTGTAGAATACAAAAGGAGCAGAAAATGGAGGGAGGGGATACAACTCTCGAAACGACCGGTCGGGTCGTTACAATTATATTTAATCTTGTGTTACAATCATCCATGATGGTTTGTCCAATTCCATCGTTAGATTGTGAACTCAAATTTTATACTTATATGAACCGATGATTTAATCTTTTGTGTATAAGCTAAACTCTATAACTAAATTATCTACTACATAAGTAAAGGACACAGACTAATATATGATCTATTTAAAACTTTATTAAAATTAATAAATAATTATTTCATAATAAATACTATATCTAAACCCTACCCATGATAATTATTAGAATATACTATATCCAAATGCATATTTAATAGTATATGCCCCGACATGGATAATGTTATTGCAACTTCAAGCCGTATATCTGAAGTTGTTCCAAAAGAGACTAAATTTTTAAATATTTATACAATGTGAATAAGACTTCAATGTAGGGATAGCAATGGAGCGATGCGGGTGTGGGTCAGGTTGGGTTTCAACCTACGCAGGGCGGGGGCGGCTTTGTGCTTCGCGAGTGCGGGATGGGGCGGGTTTAGTTTTTTTTTTTTAAAAGTCTTTACGGGTCGCGGGGCGGGTGGGGTTAGTGACTTAATGTAATGCTTAGATGGCTCGACCTATACTTCAACTAAAGGCACATGGGCGTAGCGAGCACAGAACAGAGGAAATGCAGAGATGGCCGAGTGGTTGAAGGCGTAGCATTGGAACTGCTATGATGGGGACGATAGAGAGTCCTCTAGCCCGGTCCCGTCAGAGGTCGTCTATATTTATTATTTTGCGGTTTGAATTTTGAACTACCAAAATGGTTGATCACTAATCTGGGATGGGCAAGGTGTTGCTAACTTCATGAAGATTCTTTGTTTTAAAAAATCAAATACACCATCTATATCATGGAAATTCATCACTAATGTAATTATGTTATCTTTTTTTAATAAATCCCTTAACACACTAATGTAGTGCAAATCTTAAATAAGAAAATATTTATCTTACTAAATAGATTTATAATATTAAAAGTGGAACAATAAAAAATATAACTAAATAGAAATAATTTTTTGATATGTTAAATCTTATTCTTAAAGAGTAAAGTAGCTTAAGAGTTCAAAAGCAAGAAAGTTATTACTAGTATTAAACCATATGTCTTATTCAATAATTTGTTGTCATTTCCCGTTTAAAAGTTTTGATTGATTAAATACTTTTGTTGTCATTCAATAAGTTTCGATTCAATAGTTTTTTTAAAGGGTACAGTAGCTTAAAAGCAGCATAACAACTTCTAATTTTTGGTTGATTAATTCAGAAAGCTCAAAAGAAATAAAGCTGAGCAAATGAAAAAAATATGCGGGGCGGGGCGGAGCGGGGGTGGGGAGTGGATGCGAGTGTGAGTATGGGACGGGTGTATTTGGGTGCAAATACTATGCGAGGCAGGGGGACGGGTTAAAATCTTCACGAGTTTATGTTTGTCCCGCAACCGTATCGCACCGCACCATTTGTCTATCTCTACTTCAATAATAACCCAAAATAGGGTATACATGGCACTTCCCTCTTATTTAGTGATTTGACCTTAATCCGTTCAAATAATATCCGGATCCGCCAAATTGTCTAGGCATCGATGCGCGACTGTACATTTTCGGCATGTTCTCAATCTGCATTTTTTCTTATAATCACAAACCCGTTGGAGATTTTGGTACAAGTATTGGCCAGTTAATTAACACAAGCAACCTCACCCCTTATGAACTAGATTTGGATCTTGAATATTAAAATCCCTAAAGAAAACAGCAAACAATATAACTTTAGTGCTCGTACTCTTATTTTCCTCAGAAAAAGTTATCTCACAGTGTGGCCAATAATTTATTATGGTATTTGCCAACTAGCCATACAAAAGCGACATGGGAATTGTATCTAATCAAGTTTCTTTCTGGAGTGATTCTCACCTTATATTTCTAAGATAAGATACAATATAGGAGCTACTATGCTCATAGGCGGAGTCAAAATTTAAAGTTTATAAGTTCGAAATTTTAATCTTCTAAAATAATTGGGTTCTAAATTAATAATTTGTACATATTAAATGAATTTCTTACAAGTTGTTTGGATGGTTGTTACTCATTGTATTATATTATATTGTTATCACAAAACAATGTTTGTTTTAATTGTTTATTTAAAATGGATTTGACGTTTTGTACTTCAATACCACACAAGAGGAGGGGGAGGGATAATTTGTGTGGTGTCCAATTTTCGCGTGCACAGATTATAGAACAACCTGGTTCTTCTATGTGTTCCTTATACTACTCTTGTGGAATAATAAATGCGGAAAGTAAAGAACACAAGTATTTTTACGTGGAAAATACCTGGCTCAAAAGATGAAAAAATCACGGCCTACTACCTTGTAGGATATTTTTCAACACTTCACTAAATCAATGAGCCAAACCTAAGGATTACCTCTAACCCTTTGTGGCAACCAGCCTCTAGCTGTTGCGACAACTTCAAGTTAACTCTAATTTTAATACAACACTCAGAGTACCTAGTACAATTGCTTCTAGATAAAGCTGAAAGATACAAATCAAAAGCCCTACTACAATGAACCTAGGAAAAAAAAAACTTGGAACTGGTTCTTTTATCTGGTTCATATAGATTCAGGTTCGCAAACTTGAATCACACAGGAATTGCTTACAAAACATCTTGCTATTTTGCTATCAACTCACGTTTAACTTCAACATTTGTGCGTACCTGTAAAATGAGAACAACCTGCAATATATAGAGTTAGTAGAATAGGAAATAACTAGAGTTCTAATGCTATGCTCTTCCGTGGTGGAAGAGTTCTAGTTATCTTCGACTTCTAACTCCTCCCTTATCTAGTATAGAGTTCTCTTTTAGTAAAGAGTCCTTTTTCTTATCACTTATGCAATCGTTTCATTCAATATATATTAGATATAACCACTTAAGCTATCTCCTTCACGTGAATGCCTTGTGCTTGAATCTGACGTGTCTGTGTACACTGTGTGTGGACCTGCTTCTTGCTTGAGTTCCTTTGTCAATCATCAAAACAAACTTACTTAGGCCAACAAATTCCCAATTTTTTATGATGACAAACACTGTGCTTTTCATAAGCATAAGACCTGCGGCAACTCAGATCAACATCAACACAATGTTAGAAATCTTTTCCTCTTTAAATTAACAAATCATCAAGGACCAGGTTCATTAGGTTATAAACATCACAGTCCAAAGTAGAAATTATAACATATCTTCCCCCTTTTGGCATCATCGAAAAGTTACATAATTATGTTAGATAATCAGATTTTAATAGATAATAATCATGGCCACTAGGAATACTTCAAATGCAATCATGGAGTCAAGCATCATATATCAATATAATGATATTATCTATCTAAGAAGCATCAACAAATAGTTAGAGCACAAAAATGGTTGATTAGCATTTACACTAGTCATCCACAAAGCATAAAGAAAAATAAAGATACTGGATCATGAGCAAAAAGAACAAAAAAAATCCCATCCGGGTCACTGGTTTGTCTAACTAGGTTAGGACGGTTTCAAGACTGTGAAGGACCAGGTTCTTGGTTTCTAGCCTGAAGTAGCTTTAACATATCATGAAGAATGCCTTCATTCTTCTCCTTCTCCTTTGCAAGCTCAGCCTCGAGGGCATCCCTCTCAGTTTCTACTTCATCCAGCCTCTTCTTCAGCCTCTCAATCTCAGCATCCTTAGCCCCGCTCTCTTGCACCACGGCTCTTACTTTGCTGTTCAGAGGCACCTTCTTGGATGAACCAAGTTCATTGGAAGCATCATGGACTTCATAGTCACAAAGAGTCAAGGTATTTGCTCCAAAATGACCCTTTCTTGTACTAACATCCCATTTCTTGAAGGGTACCTTGAAGTGAGCAAGTTAGATTCCTATAAAGAAGCTGGATGATAAACCCATGCCAATTGATCTGCCTCCCACTATCGAGGTATTCCATAAGGACCAGGTCCATGAATGTGGCAATGTGGCTTCTTTCCTGCCTGGGCAGCACAACCTTGTTAACAAATTCAAACAACACTTTGTGGGATGGCTTCATCTCACTTTTTTATACAGCCTAAGCTCTTCCTCATTATCATCAAACTTCCTTGTAATGGAAAGTGATGTGGGGAGGTTTTCTAGGCTTAGACATTTTAACTTTTTGTAATCATTGTCACGCCTCCTTTTTCCGACACGGGGTTGGATACGGGAGTTTTTCCAATTTAAGTGACATTATGCGGATTTGGGATTTATTTATTAGTTTCAGAGTCGCCACCCGGATTTTGTCGGTGTTCCGGGACACCATATATTTATTGAAATCCCAAACCGAGGAAATTTGACTCTGTTTTAATTTGTCTGCGACCAGAAATCCGAGTAAGGAATTCTGTTAACCCGGGAGAAGGTGTTAGGCATTCCCGAGTTCCGTGGTTTTAGCACGGTCGCTTAACTATTAATATTCGGCCTAATTATCTAATTATTTACATGTTTTGAAACTATTGTGCTTTTACCTTTCTTATTATTTTTTATCCGCATGGAATTATGTTAATACAAGTCACGGTTGACATGCACTTGTTATTTTTGGACACGTCGCAAACCGTGCCACATGAAATGTACCCGCGATTTACAACATGCTTATTTAATTAACGCTTTGAGTTAGAGTCGGGGACATGAGTTGCCACACCCGAGTGTTGGTTAGGTGGCTTTGGTATAATATTGTTTTTTTTTTCGATCAAAATTTCGGATTAAAGGTATCCATTCTACCTAGAAGATCTCCTAAACGATATTCGTTGTTCTAAAAGAACATCTTATAGGCTATGGCCTCATCTAGCCTCGTTTTATCACGTCAGGCCATCCTAAATCAGTTCTCCGTGTGATAGAACTGCTAGTTCTGAAAAGAATTTGTTTGTAGCCCATGATGGCAAACGTGGGAATCAGAATATCCTT
>ML411525.1:0-81817 GCA_005239525.1 Nicotiana knightiana
TGGGGATATAGAGGTAGCTGTTCAGTGTTCGCAGCATCTCTGCTTTCCCTTCCTGTTGTATTTAGCTTTGATTCAGAGTTTTGTATGATAATACTTTATTTTGGCTTATTTTACTAGATGCTCATGACATGTTGGCTCCGGTTTTGGGGATGGCAGTACTGTATATAAAATTTGCCTATTATATTAAGAACTTTCTGTATATTGTTATGAATTGCTTGAAACTTAAATGGGATTTTCAAAAGGAAATGTGAACACGCGGTAGTCGGCTAGCCTAGTTCCACGATAGGCGCCATCACGACCGATTAGGATTTGGGGTCGTGACATATGTTAAGGCTATCCAATCTTTCTTTTTGGGATGATCTATACAACGTGAATGAAACGAGAAAATTCACAACTTCCATAAATGACTCTATTCATAGAAATACTAGAGATGCTTATGTTCTTGAATTCCCATGTATCTTATTATTCTATCATCTATTCACGGGTCTCAGAAAATACGTAAGTTGATAAAATTTATTTCATGATATTAATCAAAGGCATAGTGGTCTTATGACACTCCGAAATATTTTATTGACGTACTTATAAAGCATTGCATTCATTTACATTGACACATGACCAGATGCATTATATACGCGTATATATGTATAATATATGTATATGGGATATGAGAAAAGGTTACCGCGTTATATATGCACCACCACCTGATGAGCTGGTATACATTGATGATTTTCCCACAACGGCCGAGATGATATGATGGGATGCCCTCAGAGGCTTGATGATGTTATCAACGCATATACCCTTGCATGGTATGACTTTTATACGCATATGCATGCCATTTTAAATATTAAAGGATTCATAAAGTTGATCAGACTTACATGTCGTGTCTTTTACTCCATGCTTATCTCATGTCTATTATTTACTGATTTCATTCCTTACATACTCAGTACAATATTTGTGTTGACGTCCCTTTTGCCTGGGGACGTTGCGTTTCATGCTCGCAGGTCCCGATAGACATGTCGAGAGCCCTCCAAGTAGGTTATTAACTCAGCAGAAGATGTTAGTGCGCTCCATTTGCTTCGGAGTTGCTTGGTTGGTTAGTATGATTTAGACGTGTTTTGTTTAGTATGGGGGGACTCTATCCCGACCTTTATGAAAATTATGTATTCTTAGAGGCTTGTAGACATATGTCATGTACGTAAAAGATTGTATGGCCTTGTCGGCCTATGTTCAGTGTGCGAGGGGTTATTTTGGTCTTATAGGCCCGTATGTCTTATGTATAAGTTGGTATCACATGTTGTATTCTACTTATCTCACGGCAGCCTTCCGACTCAGTTATCTATGATAGTGTGACATGAAAAAATACGTTATGTTGGTACTCGGTTGAGTAAGGTACTCGGTGCCCATCGCAGCCCATCGGTTTGGGTCGTGACAAAAATGGTATCAGAGTCTTTCTGTCCTAGGGAGTCTACAAGTTGTGTCTAGTAGAGTCTTGTTTATGAGTGTGTCGTGCACCACACTTATAAGCAGGAGGCTACGGGGAATTTAGGACTGTCTCTCTTTCTTCCTACTCTAGATCGTGTGGTAGAGCTCAATTGTAAGAACTCAATTTCCTAAAATCTATCTTACTTATAGTACGACGACTACATTTAGAAAGACGGTTGGTAAGAGATATAGTTGTGGAAGAGTTGAGTCAGAGCAACTCAATTTTTGCATCATGCTTATGATGGATGAATATGAGGTATTCATAAAATCATGTGTAAGCTTTTTAATAAGGATCCCTAAGGCAAGAATGCCTATCCACTCTTACGGTAAAAAGGAATAAGGAGGGAGACATAAGTTTCAGCAAGTAAAATAAGCAAGGTCAAGAAGGGTACGAGGCACCCAGTTAATGAAGATTATCAGTATTATAGTTCCGACAGAAAAATACAAGCATTGTGAGTTATCCTCAACAGTAACAAAGGTATGTATAATAGGCCACACCCATCTCAATTATACCGTATTGGGGGCTAACAGGTGTAGATTAAGAAAAGGACGGGATATAAGGATCCGGCTGGGGTTAGAGTAACCCAAAATGGTGAATTGATTGTTTGCGTTAGCTGACATTTCCGAAGGATATTGCAAATGTGCTAATAGATCTCTTTGTGAGACACCTAGATGGCGCACTCTAAAATAGTACAGCTATATATGAGTACTATAAATATAGACACTGGAAGCCTTGAAGGAATAAATATTACCTTAGTATGGCTCGCGTCCCCAGTAGAGCAAGAACGTTAAGCAACCTGAAGAGCCGCTGGATGGAGAAAAGGGGAGCTAAAGGCAAAATAATGTCTTGTTCGAGTTTTCAGAATAAAGTGATAGGCATAAATGTTAGCGGGAAATAAGAAAAGAGTTAATGAAGAATTATGAGTAAGATATGATACATGGATGACAACGGTAGATCAAAAGATGACAGTATTACAGAATCTATAGTCAAGTGAAGGAAGAGACGAGAGGTGACAGTCCTCAGGACAACAAAAGAGTATAGGCCATACAGTCATGTCCTCATTTCGAGAAATAAGTTCGCAACACTAACGCGATTATCAGAAGGAAAAGCTAGACCCCCAGAGTAGTAGAAATTAGTATGGGCTAGTGAAAAAGATAAACTAAATGTGAACTAGGGACTGAGTGATATGATAATAGTCGGCATCATGAGAATTTCAGAGATTGCGTTCCGGCAATAATAGAATGGACGACAAAAGGATACCCTTTAAAGGTCATTCAGGAAGACACTTCCCTAAAGCAAGAAATATGAGCAAAGTTAAGCTTAAGGGACTATGTGCGCCAGTTAAACTTAGTGTCATCCTCGCGAGTAAGGAATTTTGTTATCCTTGGTACAAAAAGCATTACCACAAGGCGAGTAAGGGTAATCGATGATGTGAAAAGACGCCAAAGATGAAGAGGTAAAACATGTATAGGTAGATCGTCTTAGCTAAAGCTCTTAGTACTCCCCTAAAGGGGGGAATATGGAGTGGTGTGGCGTGAAGTCAAAATTTGGTGGTTCTAGTAATCATGGAGTGGTAAAGGAAGAATGCGATTAAATGAAAAAAGGATGAGATTGCATGTATTCAAAGCCTACAGATATGTTATGATACCAGCGCATTATGTAAACACGACATCAAGGAAAGGAAGTAAGGGTTCCTGCCCGAAATGTTATTGATAGATAAGGAGCCAGCGCGAGAGGTAAGTTAAAACAAAGGAAATAACCCAAGAAAGATTACGCGGAACATTGATATGAGAATCGGCGAACGAGTAGTTGGTAGTTGATTAAAGAAGAGCCTGGTTATGGATAAATAGGAGGTTACATACAAGTCAGCAGATCGTGCAAGATAACATACTAAAACCCAATATAGTGAATTCAGCCTCGCAATAATGTCATTGTACTACTTAAGAAATATTCATATAGGATTGGGGTTGTTAAAGATATCGTATGAGTATTACGGGAATAAAAGAGGGTGCCAATGGGAAGACATTCAAAATATCAGTTTAGAAGCAACCCTACAAGCACAAGGGCGTGGAGGTAAGTAACTACGGATAATTAGAGGAGAGGAAGAGCATAAAAAATTCCATCGGGTATATGATGTAATAAGCTCGCAACTTTACAAGAGTCAGAGGATCCTCCCTAAGTAATACAATGGAAGATTAGTTGAGGAAAAAAGGAAGAAGGCTTCTACCTAAACATAGTAACTCAAAGGAGAAATGGTCAGGTAAAAGTAGTCTCACAGCAAAAATTGTATGCACTCCAAAAAAAAAACGTGGCACCTACCGTGGCTAGTGAGCGGGAAGTAAAATCAAAAGTAATATTCGAAGATCATATGAGTTGTACAAAAATTCCGGCATGAGTGAGAAGTAAGATAAGCTAAGTATGCATGCAACAAGGGGGAAGAAAGACCAGGAAAGGTAATAGCTTACGTTTAAAGAAAATCGAGAAGGGACGAAAGGAATCGTTCGATCAATGGTCCGAGTTAGCTACGTTATGAGCGCACTTAAGATTTCAGAGTATTATCCATGCAGCATATACGTTGCCAATCATACAGCCGTAGAAGACTCCAGTATAAGTTAAAGAAAGAATTGAGCCCAGGTCATAGATCGAATTGTTAAAGGATTATGTCATGGATATTCCATATCACCCATGAAAGGCTAAACATAATAACTAATACCATGAACCGCAGATCAGGAGATAGCTTAAGCCACAAAAAGGGTGATCAGAAGGAAGAGGAAAGTAAAGAGTTACATCAACTAAGAAAATCTGGAGTCTGATTATTGGACCCATAAAAATTATAGACATCATGATTGAGAACATTGCAGAATTACTCTTAATATCAGAGGTACAAGAGAGATAGTACAGTATCCATATTTTAATAATGGCTCTATGATATAGCTTGTGATATGAGTACCGACCTCATAATAAGTCAGTATGAAGCTCCCACCGGATTATGTGTGCACCAGAGGTGCAAGTATTATAATAGAGCTTCAAGTTATGGACGTGAATTACAGTAGGTAGAAGGGAGGTCATGAAAGAGATAGAAGATACGATGCGAGATTATAAAGTAAGTAAGGTATAGGTGAACAACGTATGAGACACTCAAAGGCAGAAGATCGTGAATAGTCCACACTTCGGATAAAAGGCTAAAAGCGTGGGGATTCAGTATCTAGGAATAATAGTGGCATCGTCAGTAACATATCTTCCAGCCTATGGTCTAGGTATCAAAAAGCCTGACTAAGAGAGTAAAGAAAAGTTAGAGACGATGTGATGTCTCGCTTGTTGTTCCAAAATGACATAAGGAAATCTATTATGCAAGCAAGTTGAAAGGTTTCAAGTAATATAAATATATATGTGTAGGTTGCAAGCTATTGTATGGTGAAGCAACAAGGTTCTAGAAGACAGGAGCAAGGATAAGAACGGGCAAGTGAGAAGGTAACAAAAATGGATAAGTCCTCAGGATTAAGCCCATGAAAACAAGAAGAGCGGACTGTTTCTCTAAGTTATACAAAGCTCATTATAGCTTGAATGAACTCAAAGGAGTCTAAGACTAATAGCATTTAGAAGAAATGGAATGCTGCCCTGGTAATAGAATGTGGGTGTAATTGTGATAGATAAAGGATGAAGTTTGGGCCTTTGATTGAGTAATGGTCTGACGAAGAAAGAAAGGGATCTCATGAATTGGACATGGTAAAAATACCCACGCAACGTGAATCGCATTGTGATGCTGTGAGATACGGTTATGAAAGCATGGTATCTCCCCTGGTGGATCAGTCTAATCATTTCAGATGTTCCCCGATGAAACGTGAACCCTAGCGGTAGTGTTACATAAAAGGTTAAGTTATTAGGGGTAGATTATAGATCAATATTGAGGTGCATCAACAATGGATGGATAAAAGTTATAAAGTATGAGATGAGATTAGGTCGTCATTCTTAAGATGAACAGTAATGTGGAAGCATTAACGGACATAGATTTATACATATTGGATAAGCAATGAAAGTAACCTGGAATTTGGTAGTAGACATCAGTAACGAGAAATCGAGGTAAGATTTATGGTATAGTATGACCTACTTAGATGCAGTTTAGTCATACAGATAGATAACCGGGTTTATGAAATAAGATATAGCAATATTCGTAAGTTCGACAAAATACCGAGCGAAGAACTTCAGTAATGGCTAAAAATCGGAGGAAAAAGGAAAGAAGAGATGCATACACGCACTTACAAGGTCAGAGTCGTACATACTGCATGATAGAAGGTAGCAACAGTTATGATACTGGAAGGATTCCGACCATAAGTCGTGGTGTGAGAAAGAGGCCTAAAGGGGGGGAATTCCCTGGCCTTTGGATTTATTCACAGAACAGTTGCCTAAATGGAAATGAGTGTAATAAAGTATTTGGAAGACATAGGGTATGAAAGTGATAAGTGCACCAGTCAACATTCGAGGACGAATGTTCCAAAGGGGGGAATGATGTTATAGCCCACATTTTCGTATGTTAAAACTTCATCGTAAGTTAATCGACGTAACTTTGGGAATGAGATTAATTTTGGGTTTATAAGCATCATGCTATTTCAAACAAGTGATAAGTAAATTCGTTAAGGTAAGAGGGTAAGTGAATCGAAGAAAATGAGTTTCATCGAAGTTTGACAATTTGGGATAAAATACGGTCTGAGCTATAATATCCGATATTTATGGACTAGTACCATACAAGGTACAATATGACCATGATAGTGAGGTGTATAAGGTGTGTTAAAATCAAGTAATATTTTAAGTAATTTGAGATAATTCTTAATTATGTGGATAACTGGGTAATTATAGATTTTTAAGTGGGAGATTAACTTGTAAATTAAATATATGGACAATTATCTAAGAAAGATTTGGATAAATATTAGGGGAACAACACTTGGATGTCAAAATCTTGGAACCAAATTGCATTTAATCAAGTGATTAAGTAGGTGGTGGCATAAAATGAACCAAACTTGAATATTGGACTCATTTTGCTGGTCCAACTATTGGGAATAGGTATATTTTCCAATCTTGAGAGTTGGATGCGTGAGTTATGCATCAAAAAGCACTCCAAAAATTAATGATTCTTCCAAGCCAAAATATGATATCTTGTAATCAAGACCAAATCTAGTAGTGACCAAGAACACAATAGATGGAAACGTGAAATTGCTTCGGAAAATTCATACAAGATCCGATTATGCGAAAAATGCAATTCTAAGGAAGCACGATATAATCTTTCTCAAGAATATCATACGAATTTTTCCCTACTTTGATCCACCATTACGTGTTGTCGCAATTGACGCATGTTAGAGGGATTTTCAAGAGAATCGGCTCAGATATGTCAAGGTTATCCTTTCTTTCTTTTTGGCATGATCTATACAACATGGGCGGAATGAGAAAATGCACAACTTCCATAAATGACTCTATTCGTAGAAATACTAGAGATGCTTATGTTCTTTAATTCCCATGTATCTTATTATTCTATCATCTGTTCATGGGTCTCAGAAAATACGTAAGGTGATAAAATTTATTTCATGATATTAATCAAAGGCATAGTGGTCTTATGACACTCCGAATGATTTTATTGACGTACTTATCATGCATTGCATTCATTTACATTGACCGACCAGATAGTGTTATATACACATACATATGTATAATATATGTATATGGGATATGGGAAAAGGTTACGAAATTATATATGCAACACTCCCTGATCAACTGGCATACATTGATGATTTGCCCACACTGGCCGAGATGATATGATGGGATGTCCTCAGAGGCTTGATGATTTTATGAGCGCATATAACCATGCATTGTATGACTTTTATATGAATATGCATGACATTTTAAATATTAAAAGATTCATAAAGTTGATCAGACTAACATGTCGAGTTATTTACTCCAGGTTTCTCTCATGTCTATTATTTACTGATTTTCATTCCTTACATACTCGGTAAATTATTTGTACTGATGTCCCTTTTGCGTGGGGTTGCTGTGTTTCATGCCCGCGGGTCCCAATATATAGGCCGAGAGCCCTCCAAGTAGGCTATCAGCTTAGCGGAAGATATTGGTGCGCTCCGTTTGCTTCTGAGTTGCTTGTTTGTTAGTATGATTTAGACGTGTTTTATTTGATATGGAGGGACTCTATCCCGACCTTTATGAAAATTTTTCGTATTCTTAGAGGCTTGTAGACAGATGGCATGTACGTAAAATATTGTATGGCCTTGTCGGCCTATGTTCAGTGTACGAGTGGTTATTTTGTTTTTATAGGCTCGTATGTCTTATGTATATGTTGGTATCACATGTTGTATTCTACTTATCTCACGGCAGCTTTCCAGCTCAGTTATCTATGATAGTGTGACATGAAAAGATACGTTATGTTGGTACTCGGTTGAGTAAGGTACCGGGTGAGTTTGGATCGTGACAATGATTGACTTTATTCGAGTTGGGAATAGTGGAACCCTTGGATCCGAATTGAGTGAGATTAAGGTCTCAAACTCCAATTGTATTGGCCCTTAGGCTCTTTAGATTGGGCCGATTTGGCCTCTGAAAATGGCTATTATTTCTCCTTTTCGTCTTAAAAGACTTAGTGAAAATTTCTCTAAGCCTTAATATATGTTTTTTATACCCATTGGGTTTTTTGAGGGTTTGATGATCGAAACTGCATTTTTCTTTTTGTGCCTTAACGTGTTTGTGTTAAGATAGTGTTATACCTCTTGAGGTTTTTCAAATGCTTATATTATTGAAGCCTTTTGGTTTTTCGAGTGCTGATTTTATCGAAACCCTTTTTTAATTGCTTTGCCGGGGTAGCCTTTTAACCGTTTTTTCATAGAATTTGTAAGCCTTTTGTTTATTGCAGAATTCGAATGTCTCCGAGCCACGTTATTTTGGTCGTAGCCTTTAATGTGGCCTTGGGTATATCTCTTGGACTTATTTATCGATAACATTTCGAATTTGTTCAAAATGTTAGTCCCCGAGTATAGTGGCCTTGGCATATATATTGAGGGGTTCCTCTTTGAGGTCTTGTGAATTCGAATTTAGATAACTCGAGTATGCAGTCCCCGAGTGTTCGAAGTATGTTTGCACTTGGCTCTTGAGCCATTCTTCACAATATCACAAGTATGAGTTTTACATAATAGAGAATTTGATTCAAGACACAAGATGTTCGATAAAGAACGAATGCTTCTTTGAATAATTTATACATGCGTACATTTCTTTTCTTCGGGGCCCGACTAATCTATATGGACACGGTTCATTTGACCGTTTGGCCCATTACAAATATTTTCCTATCGAGGCCCATTGACACGAGGTACATTTCTTGAACACATAACATCCGAGGGTGATGCCCCCCAGTATTCGAGGTTGATTGCAAAGAATCCTTGGATACTTTTGAATTATCCTCAGGTAGCACATAATTGTTGCCTTGTTAAAAACCTTGCCGGAAAAACCCATTTGGGATTAAAACCGATCTAAGGAAAAAAGAGTGCAACGCGTACTTTAAAACCTGAGGTCTCGATGTCTTTGGTCGGACTTCTGCAATGAGTTAGTTCTGAATATATATAAACGAAAGAAAAGATAAAGTCATACCTTAACAATAGTACCGCTTGAGAAGCTATATGTTCTAGTTATTCGGCAGTGGTTCGCCGCTCATCGTTCCAAGTTTGTAAGATCCATTCCCGACTAAGTTGAGGATTTGGTAGGGTCCTTCCCAACTAGGCTGAGCTTCCCTTCATTAGGATCTCGAGTGTTGATGGTGACTTTCCTTAGGACTAAGTCCCCGACTCTGAAGTGGCGAAGGTTGGTTCTCCCGTTGTAGTACCTTTCAATTCGTTGCCTTGGTACAACCATTAGAAAAAATGCAACTTCTCATTTTTCATCTAACAACTCGAGGCTGGTATTCATGGCCTCGCAGTTCGATTCCTCTGTTTCATGTCGAAACCTGGCGCTGGGCTCTCCGAATTCCACCGGTATCAAGGCTTCGAAGCCATATACTAAGGAAAATGGAGTTGCTCCTATACTGGAATTCAACGTTGTCCGATATGCCCATAGGACCTCGGGTAATATTTCCATCCATTTCGTTTTAGCTTCGTTTAGCCTTTTCTTCAAGTTTTGGATTAGTCTTGTTCGTTGATTCGGCTTGTCCGTTCCCACTAGGGTGATAAGGTGTTGATAGTATCCTCTTTATTTTATGATCTTCGAGGAATTTCATTACCTGGTTGCCGATGAACTATTTGCCATTGTCACATACTATTTCTGTGGGTATCCCAAATCGACATGCGATGTGATCCCATATGAAACCTGTCACTTCTTTTTCCCTAAATTTTTCGAAGGCCTGTGCTTCAACCCATTTAAACAAATAGTCAGTCATAAATAAAATGAACTTAGCCTTACCTAGGGCCGGTGGTAGAGGGCCGACAATGTCCATTCCCCATTTCATGGATGGCTATGGGGATAGGACCGAGTGTAGTTGTTTGCCAGGCTGGTGGATCATTGGTGCAAACCTTTGGCATTTATTGCATCTTTGAATGAACTCCTTAGAGTATTTTTCCATGATATCCCAGTTCCTGCTCTGACGACTTTGTGAACTAGTGACTCAGTGCCACAATGGTTCCCACAAGTTCCTTCATGGATTTCTCGCAAAACATAGTCAGTATCTCCCGGTCCCAAGCATACTGCCAATGGACCACCGAACGTCCTTTTGTATAATGTTCCATCTTTGTCTAATATGAAACAAGCGACTTTATTCTGTAAGGCCCTCAATTCTTTAGGTTCCGATGGGAGCTTTCCGTTCTTCAAGTACTCGATGTATTTATTTCTCCATTCCCAGGTTAAGCTCGTAGAATTTATTTCGGCATGTCCTTCCTCGATTATAGACCTTGAGAATTAGACGATCGTCCCCGGGCCGACCTCATCTTATTCGACCGATGACCCCAAATTAGTAAGTGCATCGGCCTCCGTGTTTTGTTCTCAAGGTATATTTTGTAGAGTCCATTCTTTAAAATGGTGCAAGGTTACCTGCAATTTGTCTAAGTACCTTTGCATCATATCCTCTCGAACTTCGAAGGTTCCGTTTACCTGGTTCACTACCAGTAGAGAGTCGCACTTAGCTACAACGACTTCTGCTCCCAAGCTTTTAGCTAGCTCGAGACCTGCAATCATGACCTCATACTCGACCTCGTTGTTAGTCAATTTCGGAGTTTTAATGGATTGTCTAATAATATTACCCATTGGCAGCTTTAAAATAATGCCGAGCCCAGACCCTTTCACATTCGAGGCACTGTCGTAAAGAGGGTCCACACTCTCGATGATGTACCTGACTTTAGTAAAAGTTCTTTTCCACCTCAGGTACGAGGGTTGGCATGAAATCGGCCACGAAGTCTGCCAAAATTTGAGACTTGATAGATGTTCGGGGTTGATATTCGATATCGTACCCGCTGGGCTGACATTGGAAATATGGATTTAAATTTCTAGAGGCTATTATTAGTGCAAGTGCCAATTTCTCTAAGTGTGGATACCTAGTTTAAGCATCTCCTAAAGTTTGACTTACGTTATAAATAGGAAACTGCATAGCGTGCTCTTCTCGAACTAGGACACCACTTACCACGATTTAGGATACTGCCAAGTATAAGTAAAGCTTCTCATCTGCCTTCGGAGTATGAAGCAGAGGTGGGCTCGGTAAATATCGCTTCAATTCTTCCAATGCCTATTGACATTTTGGGGTCCATGCGAAATCATTTTTCTTTTTGAATAAGGAGAAAAACATGTGGTTCTGATTTGATGACCTCCAGATAAACCGACCCAAGGCAACTATCCATCCGGTTAGCCTTTGTATGGCTTTTACACTATCTACGATGGTGATGTCCTTGATGTCCTTGATCTTATCAGGGTTTATTTTGATTCCCTGATTTGATACCATGAATCCAAGGAATTTTCCCGAACTGACCCCAAAAGCACATTTCTCGGGGTTAAGCTTCATGTTTACTTCCTCAAGATTTCAAATGTTTCCTGCAAATGAGCTAAATGGTCCTATACGCGCAGGGACTTAACTAACATATCGTCAATGTAAACTTTTGTTGATTTACCTATTTGTTCTTCGAACATTTTGTTAACTAGGCGTTGATATGTAGCTCCTGTATTTTTTAGCCCGAAGGGCATTACATTATAATAATAGATCCCATACTTAGTGATAAAAGAAGTCTTTTCTTGGTCTTCTGGGTCTATCTGGATTTGATTGTACTCAGAATAGGCATCGAGAAAAGTAAGGATCTCGTGGCCGGCCGTGGCATCGATCATGCGATCGATGTTAGGCAAAGGAAAAGAGTCTTTCAGACATGCTTTGTTCAAGTCCTTATAGTCTACACACATTCTAAGTTTGTTCCCCTTTTTGGGGACCACGACTACATTAACTAACCATTCGGGATATTTTACTTCCCGTATAGATCATCTTTTGAGAAGTTTGGTTACCTCGTCCTTTATGAAGGCATGCTTTTCCTCGGACCGGGGCCTTGTCTTTTGTTATATCAGTCTGAACTTGGGATCCAGGCTCAGTCGATGCATTGTTATCACTAGTGGGATTCCTGTCATGTCTAAATGGGACCATGTAAAGTAGTCCATGTTATCAATAAGAAATTGAATGAGTTTTTTCCTGAGTTTGGGGGTTAACCCCATTCCTAGGTATAACTTTCATTCGGGTAGGTACTCGATTAGTATCACTTGTTTCACCTCCTCGACCGTTGACTTGGTAGCATAGGTCTGGGCCACCTAGTATCTTTGATCCTTCCGATAGTTGATACATTCCCCGATGCATCGACGCTGAAATTGTACTCCGATAGCCGTGGTGCTTTTGTGGAATCTGCATATGTGTCGAAGCCAGTTTTACTCATAAGTCCTCGAGAATTTTCCCTCGGTCACTTCTTCGATCATTCCGGGCGGAATTGTGTCCCGGACCGGTATTCCTTCGATCTGCAATATATGGATGGTACCGATCTTTATTCGTCCTTGGTTCTCTATCAACGTCCCTCTAATTTTTTATCTGTCAACCAGTTTGGATGTACTGAACCGGAAGGGGCTCCCAACTGGTCGTCTTCGACCCTGATCTTCGACTGATATCGGTCGTGAACATCTGCCCAAGTCACATATGGGTACTTGATCAAATTTTGTTTCAACTAATGTGATGCTATCGAACTCCGTTCATTCAACCCTTGGAGGAAAGATTGAACAACCCAATCATATGTTACTAGTGGCAACTCCATGCGCTCCATTTGGAATCATGACACGAACTCCCTTAGCATCTTGTTATCTCTCTGTCTTACTTTGAAGAGGTCTGATTTTCTTGTTGCAACCTGTATGGCCCCGGCGTTCTCTTTAACGAAAGAATCCGCCAACATGGTGAATGAATAGATGGAATTTGGCGGCAAGTTGTGATACCAAATCATAGTTCCCTTGGACAGGGTCTCTCCAAACTTTTTCCAGCAACACAGACTCGATTTTGTCATCCTCGAAGTAATTACCCTTAATGGAACACGTGTAAGACGTAACGTGCTCATTGGGGTCAGAGGTCCCGTTGTATTTGGGTATGTTAGGCATACCGAACATCTTTGGGATGGGTTTCGGAGTCGCACCCGAAGGGAACGATTTTTGCAAAAACTTCTTCGAATCCATCCCTTTCAAGATTGGTGGTGCCCCCGGTATTTGGTCAACTCGGGAGTTGTAAGTCTCTGCCTTTTTATTGTTGGCCTCAATTTTATTCTCTCCTGATTCAATTCTCTTAGTGAGATCCTAGAGCATCCTCATTATAGTAAGGTCGGTTGTCGAGGTGTTATCACCCGATCTTTCAGGCACCGGTTCAGTACGTCGAGTAACCTCCTGCTCAACCCTATTTGGAGCTTTGTGCTGATTTTGTAACTGAGAAATGGCAGTTTATTGAGCTTGAAGCATTTCGAATATTACTTGGAGATTAACTCATCCGTTTCCTCTGCCATGTGTACCTCGACTGTCAGTTAGACCTTCTCTGCGTACACTTCCTTCGGGGTCTCCGCCTAAGTCCGCATTCAGAGCAACATGTAAACTGACATCGACTGGGCTGACGGGCGGTGCTCCTCCAAGACCAGCTATGGCACTTCGATTCTGGAGCAATAACATTCTCGTTTTCCCCGTGAAGTCCGAGGTTATTGTCGCCGTGTGTAGATGTGTCTTGTGAGTTCGACATGATTCAACCTGGAAAAAAAAAATTCTTGACAAGAACAAGTGTAAAATAGTGTATTTTACCGGAATTAGCACTGAACAATCACTATTATCTTTATCCCCACGGTGGGTGCCAAACTGTTCACCTCGAAATACTAGTAACAATTAAACTTGTATTGTGGTTTAAGGATACATGATCAAACCAGTTTTGTAGCAACACGTCGACCTCGATTAAGAACAACCTCGAGATCAAGTATTACGAACAGTAAGAACAATAGTGAAATGTAAGCAAATAAAGAGCAGCGTGTGTATTATTTCTTAGTGAAAGTATATGGTTACAAATGAATAGGGTTCCTCTTCATACAATAGAGGAATCATAAATAAGGTACAACTCTAATTTCGGAAATAAATCCAGTGATTGATGTAAATAACCGTTAGCATTTCAATTACTTCCAAGATTTCCGCCGAGATCTATGGTCGATTACTGATATCTCGTTATTCCGTTACTCGACGTCGTTCACGTTTGGTCTTCGAGCTCGAGCTCGGTCCATTATAAGCTTATTCTCGAGGCAATCACTCAAGCCTATAAAATCGGACATACTCGATTTTAATGTATACAGTTTTTTTCCTATCTTTAAGATTTTGTCAAGTTTTTACTTCCAAAACCAAGTCATGAACTTTTAGGTAAATACTTTCTTCTGTTAAGATTGAACGACAATCTTATAATGTAGTTTGAATGCTGAAAATTAAACAATCCATTGGAAAATTGATGCCTCTTGTGCAAGAAACAATTATGTCGCTACATTTTACTATATATATACACACACCACATAAAATAAGTTCAAGGATGAACTATCGACTTCACGCTGAAGTTGCAAAATCAATTAAACATTCCCAATCTGAAAACAATCCAAGAGCCACTCGTAGACCATCTTGAATTGTTCCTGTAAAAAACTAGAAGCATGTACAAATAGGACAACTGGCAAGAATGAAATAGAAGCCAAACTTACCCCACAATAAACACAACCAACTCCAAAATGGACCTGCAGTAATCATAACCAACATGTACAAGTAGGACCTATGCAGATGTATCCTATTGCTTTCAACTTACTTGTAAAATCAACAAATTTGTTGGATAGACTATAGAGTATGACGTTGCTAATTGACATATGCAGATCTAGTGGCACATGCTATATATTTTTGCCTAGGAAAAAATAGACCAAGATAAGCTGCATGGATTTGCCATTTTCATAAAAGTTGACATTTCACAGTTACATATAAATTAGTTAGATTAACCAAAGTATTCATACAATTAAGATTTGCAAATTGTTCCAGAGAAAAGTGTTACCCGATTCGTCATTATTTTGTTGAACTTCAGTGCCACCAACAAAACTATTCAACTCATTAGATTGATCATCATGTGCCTGGTCTTGAGAATAGTTTTGATTATCCATCAACTGCTCAATATAAGGCTGGGTCGCAGAATGATTTTTGTTACTCCTCGCAATATTACGACGATATTACACTTCGTAGTATTAAGTTACGACATGTTTCACCCTATAATATTGTACGTTGAATTTGTCGTAAGGTAATTGACATCAGTCCAAGTAAAGGATTATTTGGAGGTTATAAGGATTGTGCTATTTCACAAGTGATGGGTAAATTCGTGAAGGTGAAAGGGGAAGCAAGTCAAAGAAAATGAATTTTCGTCCAAGTTTAGCATGTTGGGATAAAATTCGGGCCGAGCATTAATAGCCATATTTATGGACTAGTACCATATAAGGTACCTTATGATCATGATAGTAGGATGTATAAAGCGTATTAAAAATAAATAGAATTTTAAGTAATTTAAGACAAATCCTAATTATACGGGTAATTGGTTAATTATCGAGTAACAGGACATTATCTAATTATTTAATAAAACATTAGATAAGACAAATTACTCCAAACCAAAACGTGGCAGTAAGCCACTAGCAATAAGTATGACTAAGTAGTCAAAAGAACTTAGGTGGCTACCTAAGGAAATATGACTTTAACACATAAGACTTATATTACAAGTCTTGGGATCATTTCAATTTTGGACAAAAGATCAAAAATGTTCTTCAGAATTATGTATCTTTCTTCATAGTTGAAAGTTCTTTAAAAACATAAGTTAAACGCAATCCAAAAAAACAAAAAAAAACAAAAAGCTTCCAACGAAAATTTTGCAGCAAAACAATTCCAACAGGAATTTTTACAATCGTAGCAACGTACAATTTTGAGGTTCTAAAGGAGTACAGTGCAATCTACGCCAAGAATATTATACAGAGTATTTCCTACCCCAGGTATGTTAAGGCTATTCTTTCTTTCTTTTGGCATGGTCCAAATTATACTGAAGAAACGAGCAAATACACAGTTTCTATAAATTACTCTATTCATAAAAATAGTAGGGGTGTCTATATTCTTGATTCCCCATGAGAATTATTATTACTTTCTGTTCATGAGTCTCAGAATAATACGCAGTTGGAAAGGTTTATCCGGAAGGGATATCGAGATTATTATGTATGTTTCATGCATTTAACTCATTTACATATGTGCATTGACACATGACCAGATGGAGTTATATACGCGTATATATGTAAAAATATGTATATGGCATATGGGAAAAGGTTATGGCGTTATATACGCACCACCACCTGATCAGCTGGTATATGATGATGATGTTTCCCACAGTGGCTGGAATATGATTTAAATGGCGTTATATACGCGTATAGATGTATGTATATTCAAATGGCGTTATATACGCGTATATATGTATGGATATATATATGTATATGGGATATGAAAAAGGTTATGGCGTTATATACGCACCACCACCTGATCAGCTGGTATACGATGATGATTTTGCCCACAGTGGCCGATATGATATGATGGGATGCCCTTAGAGGCTGATGATGTTATGAAACATATACCTATGCATGGCATGACATTCATATGCATATGCATGATGCTAAAAGTAATTTATTATTACAGAGTTATTCAGACTTACAGGTTGAGTCATGTACTCTATATGTCTTCCATGTCTCTTATGTATTTATTTATGTTCCTTACATACTCGGTACATTATTCGTACTGACGTCCATTTTTCCTGGGACGCTGCGTTTCATGCCCGCAGGTCCCGATAGACAGGTCGAGAGCCCTCCAAGTAGGCTATTAGTTCAGCGGAAGATGTTGGTGCGCTCCATTTGCTTCAGAGTCGCTTGTTTGGTTAGTATGATTTAGACGAGTATTGTTTGGTATGGCGGGACTCTATCCCGACCTTTATAATATTTATGTACTCTTAGAGGCTTGTAGACATATGTCGTATACGTGAAAGATTGTACGGCCTTGTCGGCCTATGTTGTGAGTTTGTAAATGATTATATTGGCCTATTAGGCCCGTATGTCACGTGTATATGATAATGTAATCAGAATGATACGTTACGTTGGTACTCGGTCGAGTAAGGTATCGGGTGCCCGTCGCGTCCCATCTGTTTGGGTCGTGACAATTTTGACCATCCATCAAATGCTCAATATAAGGTCGCACATCTTCATCTTCGTTTTGTTCAATTACCAGTCAGTTGCAACCTCTAGTTCGCATAGTTCCTTCTCCAAAATGAAAAATATTATATAGTTGCATTAAGCTATACTAATACTTGATTAACAGTCAAAACTTTAACAATCAGACTTCTTGACATGTAGGATATGGGAAGAATATAAGTCCATTTCCATAACACTAATAATAACTTGTCAAAATTCTTATGAAAATTGTAGTAGTAAAACCAACAAACTAGCGGAGATACAGTTAGAACGAAATGATCAAATTAGTCAAACTGAGCATATGCTTTTTTCGTACAGAGGCATAAGATTTATGAAAATCAGAAAAGCTCGCATCAATTAACAAAAGAATAAAAATTGTATATATGCCGACTAATGGAATTCATTTCTCGACTAGTGATAGATTCAATGAAAACATCAATATGCATCGATGACACTTAGAAAATTTCTGAAAATTCACAAGAATAACAGTAGCCTTAGAAAACATATAGAGGAACCAATTCATAAAACAATAGAGGAGCAGAGGAGGAATAAACTCAATCAATCGTACATCAATTTAATAGCAACCGAATATCACAAACACCTTAGCATACGTAGAAAAATTATACGTTCATAAATCTCAAAACGCAGTAGTTGGATATAAAAAATCACAAATTTGTACCTAGTAAGCAAAATTTATTGCCGATAAATACTAGAAAGTGAAGGAGAATGATGATTCTGCAACAATCTTGAACTACATGAAAAGAGAAGTTGGAGATGGATGAAAGGGAGAATACTGACAACGAATATTGAGCATAATCGAGCTGCATCAATCCAAAATAAATGGTAAATTGCAACTACTGGGTAAGAAGATAAGCTAGAAGAGGAGTTATCAGGGGAAAAAGCTGGCCGGAGATCTGATATGTCGATTTTGTTAATCCTGTCGTTCGATGAAGGTTAGGGAATGTGTGATTTTGTATCTTGTTCGATGGAGGATGGGGAGGCACAATAATAGGTTTCCTATTTATTTTGTAATTGGAGGGAATAGTTCTTTCTTGTCCAAAAAAATGGAGGGAAACATTTTTTTAATTTTGGGTACGGAGGAAAAGTAAAAAAAATAAAAATTATTTTAAATTAGTAATTTTTAGTGGAAATTTATTTTATTGGTAAAATGATATCTTTCAGTGGATTATAGCTATGTGCCGCTAATATTTTAGCTTAAAGGATTTATTAGCTGCAATTGTCTTATTGCCGCTAAATAATTTCCGCCAAAGTTCTTTTTTGTAGTAGTGAACCCCGTGGAATGCAAGAAAGTGAAGTTTTTCCTAAATGTTCGGTTGACTCTCGAAGGTAAGAACAGACATTTATGTGCCGATCCACAAGACTATACTAGATTTGCTCATGACTCGTAATAACAATTGCTGCTAAATAATTTCCGCCAAAGTTCTTTTTTCTAGTAGTGAACCCGCACGACAAGAATGAAAGAAAGTGAAGTTTTTCCTAAATGTTTGGTTGACTCTCAAAGATAAGAATAGACATTTCTGTGCCGATCCACAAGACTATACTAGACTTGCTCATGACTCGTAATACCTATGAACCTAGGACTCTGATACCAACTTGTCACGACCCAAAATTCCAACTAGTCATGATGGCGCCTAACACACTACTTAGGCAAGTCGGATTTAACAATAAAGAATCATAATAGCAGAATTGACAGAAATAACATAAGTTTGAAACCTTAATATATCATAGTAAGCCAATAAATGATAAAACCCCTAGAACCTGGTAAATATAGATTCTGAAATAAAGACAACAGTACATACGAAAAGAGACTCCAAGACTGAACGAAAATTCAGCTCTACCTTGTATCTAATTTCTCAACTCAACAAGCAACTACATTATTGATGATTGGTCCCGACACCTGGATCTGCACAATTAAGTGTGAAGTGTAGCATGAGTATAAACGACACAATGTACTCAGCAAAAATCATAAGTAACCTCGTCGAGGTAAAAGAAGCAAGAATTATAAATGATACTTTTTATAATCTGTACAATTTCATAAATTCAACAAGTACAGAACAATAATGTGATTAAGTATAAAGCACAAAAAGAACTATGTGTGTGTGAAAATTATGCAAGTACTCTACTCAGTCAATAATACGACATATAAGGATGATATGAAAATAAATCAGGCAAATAACCACAAAAATTTCAAGTAAAGATGAAATGTAAAATCCAAAATAAACACTGGCCAGATTTTCCTCAATCTTTCCATATCTGTACCAAACTACTGATCTGTTTTTCTCAATATCCGCGTGTACACCATCAAGAGAGAAACATGAGAGGGTGACCTTAGGGGTATTGATCCATATCCACACACAACAAGGTCAATTTAACGTGCTATCATCCCAGCATGGTCACAGGCTCAATATCATAATCTTCCTGGCGTGGTCATAGGCATAACAACGCAATCTGCCCGACGTCGTCACACACATAACAACACAATCCGCTCGGCATGGTCAAAGACATGACAACACAATCTGCCCCGCATGATTACATGTATAACAACACAATTCACCCGAAATGGTCACAAGCAAATAACACAATCCGCCCGGCATGGTCACAAGCAAAACACCACAATCCACCCAACGTGGTCACAAACATCAAGTCCAAATCATATCACACAAAAGCAAATATACATAAATACATGTATATGATGAATGAATATCAGTTTTCATGCTCATGACTGGTATAAATGACATGCTAAAATGTAGGCATATGTAAAGTTTGCTATCATAGCTCAAATATGCAATTTCATCACATAATAAGCAATTATCAAGTTCGTTCAGGGAATTAGCCTCTATGTAATCTTAAACATGGATCAATTAGTTCACAACAAGGTTACAAATATGAGAAACATCATAATTTAAAGCTTAACAGCCTCAACAAGGCATATCATAGCCTAAGCACTACCACGAGCATAGATACATACCTCCAATGCTGGCACATGGGCTCAACCCCACATATATGCACCACTCATAGCACATAGATATCACAAATAAATCAAGCAACTAGTGACTCAACCAAATTTAGGTAAGATACTTACCTCAAGCAAGCTAAATCAGTACTCTAAGAAGCCTTTCCCTTGCAAATCAACCTTCGAATGATCTAAATCTAGTCAAAATAACTTAATACTATCAATAAAAACCATTGGAAGCGATTCAAAAAGATAAACTGAAGATCTTTAGCTTAAATAAAAAGTCAACCCCGAGCTCGCACCCCGAAACCTGACGAAATTCACAAATTCCGAACACCCATTCAACTGAGTCCAACCATACTAAAATCATCCTATTCCAACAACCAATCGACCCTGAAATTATTAAATCTCACTCTCCAATAATATTGTCCAAAAATTCTTAAATCCCACCTTTGATTCATGAAAAATATGCGTAATAATAATTGGGTAATCAATATCTAATGCCAAATTAGAATAAACTTCACTTACCTCTTAAATTAGGATGAAAATTATTCTGAAGATTGCCTTAGATCGAGTTCTTCAAGTCAAAAAATGAGAATATCACTCAAACCCTAGAATTTATGAAGTCTGTCAGCTAAGTCGCATCTATGATCCATGACTCCGCACTTGCGATACCGCTTCTCATTGACAACCCGACACCTGTAAATCTCACTAAACTCCCGAGCTCCCGCTTCTGCAGTCACCCACCCGCACATGCGCGCCCGCTCCTGCGGAATTTACTTCACACCTGCGATTCCAGGCCTTCAGTTAGTTTCCACTTCTGCAGAACCTTCCTAGTAAAAACGCATCTCCTTTTACGAAAACTTGCGTGCATCTGTAGACTACCGCTAGCCTGGCCAACCTTGCACTTGCGCAACAGGAGCCGCACCTACGGCCATCCCCATCACAGATGCGAAAACACCATAGGCCATAAGGCTTCAGCAATAACACCAAGTCCAACATGAGTCCGAACTCAATCCGAATCACACTTGAGGCCTCTAAACATACCAACAAGTCCTAAACACAATACAAACCCACTCGAAGCCTTAAATAACATCAAACAACACTAAAACCATGAACCGCACATCAATTCAAGTGTAATGAAACTAATAAACTTCCAACTTCTAAATCTCATGCCGAACCATATCAAATCAACTTCGAATAACATCAAATTTTTCATGAAAGTACCAAAGGACACAAGAGACCTATTCCAACTTCTGGACCCAAAATCTGAACCAGATATCAACTAAGTCAACTCTCAGTCAAACTCCGAACCTTCCAAATCTTCAACATCCAATCACCAAAAAGCATCAAACCAACATACGGACCACCAAATACAAATTCGGACACATACCTAAGTCTAAAATCACCACACAAATATATCTAAACAATCAAAACTCCATTCCGGACTCATCTAAATTAAAGTCAAACTCCGGTCAACTCTTTTTAACTTAAGCTTCAACCTTGAGACTATGTATCTCAATCCAATTCGAAACCATCCCAAAACTAAATCCAACCACCCCAACAAGTCACATAACTACAAATGAGTATAGAAGAAGCAATAAATAGGGAGCTACAATACATGAAACGATCGGCCGAGTCGTTACAGGTACTCAATAAGTAATAAGTCTAACCTTGGACTGAAAGTAGTGACGAGCTTAGAAGAAATAATCAGAGACCAATATTAAATAACCAATAACAACTCAGGAGTTCATATTTGTGGAGTTTAGACATGCTTTCCAAATATAACAGTCTAAGCCCAACACGTATAAAATATTTCATTTACCAGCAAGCATGAGGAAAGTGTATCTATGTGCCTACATGTCAAATCAACAATATCACGGTGGATCCATCAAGAATAATCACACTTAGCACTTTACAGGTGTCTGGCATACTGCCTATCATCAAAGCACGTATATAAAACGTTGTGCCTGCACCCACTACTAGCGTGTCAGACTCCAGAAAGATAGATACCGACCAACTGCTAACTCACATAGCCCAAATAGTGGGTAATCAATATCTAACATCAAAATTGATTAAACTTCACTTACCTCTCCAAATTGTAGCAAAAGCCTCCCAAAAATCGCCTCCAAACGAGAACTATGAGAAAAATGACCAAACCCTCATTTTAATTCTTCTGCCAAGCAATTCTCGCACATGCGGCTCAATCAGTCGCACCTGTGACGCCGCTTTTACAGTCAAAATTCTGCATCTGCAGAACCTACTAAACTCCCAATCAAGCGCACATGCGGTCCCTTACTCTGCACCCCGGGGAGCCATTTTCCCGATCCAACGTCCGCATCTGCAGACTCTCAGGCCCCCGACCACCTTCACTTCTACGATCACTTGTCCGCATCTGCGGGCTCACAGATGTGGGAAATTCCTCGCACCTGTGCTCCTCCCCAGCTCCATCCTAGCCCTCATCTGCGACTCGCACTTGCGGCTAAAATTCTCGCAAGTGCGCTTGCACCAGATCCTGCAACCTTCAACAATTCCTCCAAGTCCAAACATGATCCGCAACTCATCCAAACCACACCCGAGGCCGCGAGACCAAACCAAACATATCAATGAGTCATACACACAATATGATCTCATTCAAAGCCTAGATTCACATTAAATAACACCAAAATTACAAATCGCACCCAAATAAAAGCCTAATGAAACTAATGGACTTTCGACATCCACAACTCATGCCGAACCATATCAAATCATCTCCAAATGACCTCAAATTTTTTCATGCAAGTCCCAAATGAAACATCGGACCTATTCCAACTTCTGAAACCAAAATTTAAATCCGATATGAATAAAGTCAATTGTCGGTCAAACCTCTCAACCTTCCAAACCTTCAACTACCCAACTTTTGCCAAAAAAATACCAAATCAACCAACGGACCTCCAAATCAACATCCTGACATACGCCTAAGTTCAAAATCATCATATAAAGATATTGATATCATCCAAATCGCTTTTGTAGTCGTCTACAAAGTCAAACTCCGGTCAACTCTTTGAACTTAAGCCTCCAACCTTGGGACTAAGTGTCCCAATTCACTGCAAGGCCTTCTCAAAACCAATACAACCATCCCGGTAAGTCACATAAACACAAATGACAGAAGAAGCAATAAATAGAGGAACGAGGCTACACTACGTAAAATGATCGGTGGTGTCGTTACATTAGTTTACCTTGTTAGAAGGAATACTATACACTTTGTCATGTCATTCCTGAAACTTTAGCTGCCTTATGACCTTTCATCTAAGAATTCGTGGATATTTATTCCCATACCGAAGAACCTCACCATTATGCACATATCCACGTCATTCGTAGAACCATATATATATAGCTAAAGGAAACTCAAAAATCTGATAATACTTTCGCCGCCTATCCAAAATGCCAGATGTTGATTCCAAGGTAGCCTTGTATACAGCTCTTCCCCATGGATAATTCTTATAATTACCTTCCCCAACCAAGTCAAAGTAACAGCTATCAACCAATTTGGTATTCTTAATAGAAAAGAGGAAGGCGTTTATCACAAAGAGCACTGCCACCGTTATACCATCTTTTTCAGACTCAAATGTTTTATTAAGAAAACAATCTGAAAGGTATTTTTTAACAAGATAAGGGTAATTCACAAAGTGATTTTCAATCAGACGGTTCTTCTTTCCCTTAGGATGGGATAGGGAGCCGTACGTCAGCAGTAAATTTTAATCCAATCACACAAACATGCTTAGACAAACCAAAACTCATTTGACAACAATCTGCATTTCAGCCTCATTTTTGTTCAACCTCCATCGTCAACAAAGAATATATCGATTGCGATTGCATTTCTATGCTAGGCAAATCCAACAAATACACAAAACAAGTCGACCAAAAAAGCCTAACTTGTGTTGTTGATAATTCCCCTCTCAAATTTCTAACAATCTTAGAATTGAAATAAATACCAAGTTTCGCCTTATTGTTTACATTAAGCTGCATTTAAATAGACACTTATATATAAGTATATCTCATGGTATGCAATAGAGGAACTAACTATTAATAAGTAAGCTCTAACATATATAAAACATTGAATACATTCAAAAATTTACCTTTGGAGTGGATTCAACATGTTTTTCTAATGAATATCGGATTCAGAAACCTTCCTTTTTTGGTAGGCCTTGAATCAATTTGAGAAACATCGAGTTCTTGTTGCTTAGAACTTGAAGAACCACTGATTTTGTGTTCCTTAGCACTTTGAGAATGTGTTCTTCTCAAACTACATGCTCCAGATCCATTTGATGATAATTCTCCATTTGTATAACCACTTAAGGGGGTTTTCGGATCAGTTTGATGTTGCTTAGAACTTGGTCAACCAGCAATATCTCATGCCTTAGCACTTTGCGAACGTGTTCTTCCCAAACTAACTGGTTGAGATCTACTTGCTGAAGATGATTCTCCAATTGCATGGCCACTTGGAGCATCTTTCATATAAGACTCGACCATTGTAACTGGCTCATTGTTGACATCTATATCAATATCAGATACCTATGGTGAAAGTGAAATTGGATTAGAAACCTTTGGTTAAAGTGGAATTGGATGGAAAGGTCTTGCATGCTCAAGAGAATGCTTTCTACCCATAAGAAGCATTTTTTTCTCGAACTTAAAGCTTGACATTGCCAAACTTTAGAAGAGGAGAAGCGAAAATTAAAACCTAAGGGAAATCTAGAAGCGATAATTCGCGATTTCGCAGGAAATTTGGGAAATTTTGCAGAAATTTTGCGTGTCTAATTTGTAGTTAGAGTGTCACAACCCAAAACCCACTATATGCCTTGAAGGTGCCCAACGTCGCCGTTAGGCAAACCAACGGTGATCTATCAAAATAATTATTAATTTTTTTCTTTTGAAATCATAAGTTTTTTTATTAAATAAAGAAATTAATGCATTAAAAATCATGGACGCGTACAATATTAATAAGATATCAAGTAAAAGCATGAAAATATTAAGAAAATCCATAAACATATACTAGAATATCCCAAAATCTGGTGTCACAAATGCATGAGCATATACAATAATATACAGTTCTGTTATACAACTGTCTGAAATAGAAAATAGACAGAATACAAATAATGGATAAGACGGGGACCCCGTGTGCTGCATATCGTAACATAAGGAGAAGCTCATCACAAAGTCTCCTACTGCGCCTACGCGCCCGAATGAACACCAAATATACCTGCACAATTAGTGCAGAAGTGTAGCATAAACACGTAAATCAACACGTACCAAGTAAGTATCTAGCCTAATCTCGGAGAAGTAGTGATGAGGGATTGGAATCAACACTTACTAGTGATCCAATAAATCAATATAACAAAATATAAATAGATATAAAACACAAAAATAATAATGAGGTAAGAACTGTCACAAATATAATCCTCCAACCTAATGACAACATAAATTTCTCAAATCTCATGTACTATCTCAACAAACAAAAAAATATCAAGGGCTACCTCAAACAGATAAGGAATATCATGTAAATGACTAGTCTCTATCAAAGGGGTAATCTCATGGATATTCGGACTCCTACCGACTTTACGCACGAATTATGCGGAGGTCGTACGACCCAATCCAAATAGTCGTGTACATACACTGCTGAGGTGTACGACTCGATCCATGGATGCATCTCAATATGTATTCCGCTGATGCGTTCGGCCGGATCACCAGGAAGAGAAAAAAATTATCGAATTTACGGGTCACATATTTACGACACAAGGTCAGGGACATGATGTAAGCATGACATTTATCATCAACCAATTATCCTTGTAATGACCCGACCGGTCGTTTTGAGTTCTAGCGCGTCGTTCAGCAGTTTAAGGCCCTGAGTAGCTTCACTTCAGGTATTATCACTTGCATGCATGGTCGAAATTAAATTTCGAAAAGTTCAGAGTTGATTTAGAAAGAACATTCTCATTTCGGGAACCTTAAGTTGGAAGAATTGACTAAAGTGTGATGTTTGAGCAAACAATCTCGGAATCAGGATTTGAAGGTTCCAACCAATTTGTATGATAATTTTGGACTTGGGCGTATGTCCGAATCGGGTTTTGGATGATTCGGGAGCGTTTCGACGCCTATTAAGGAAGTTGACATTTTGGAAGAATTTCATAAATTTGGGTTGAGGTGTATTTCAATGTTATCAATGTCCGTTTGGGATTTTGAGTCTGGAAATAGCTCTGTATGGTGATTTTGGTATTGGGAGTGTGTTCGGAAGTGGAATTGGAGGTCCGTAGGTCATTTCAGGGTCATTTAGCGAAAATTGTAAGATATAAGATTTTTTGAAAGTTTGGTCGAGAGTTTGACTTTTTGATATCGGGGTCGGATTTCAATTTCGGAAGTTGGAGTAGGTCCGTAATGTCGAATGTGACTTGTGTTCAAAATTCGAGGTCAATCGAACGTGATTTCATAGGTTTCAGCATCGACTGTAGAAGTTTCAAGTTCTAAAGTTCATTAAACTTGAATTGGGGTGCGATTCATGATTTCGACGTTGTTTGATGTGATTTGAGGCCTTGATAGAGTTCATATCATGTTTTAGGACATGTTGGTATAATTGGTTATGGTCCCGAGGGCCTCGGGTGAATTTCGAAAGGTTAACGGAATGGATTTCGGACAAAGAAAGCTGCTGATATTCTGTTGCAAAAGTTGTTCACCAGAAATTTTTGATGCGTGGAGTCGATTTTGGAAGCTCATATCTTGTAATATATACTGAATATGAAACGTTTCATAAAAGGAAATTTGTATCCCTTGCATTCTAGTTTCCATAAAAATAATCCCTTCATCATTTGGATATTTGTACAAAAAGTTATGATTGATTGAATGAAGGCTGGTAAAGTTGTTTTTGCAATTATCTCAGAAATTTCTGATGCGAGGAGCCTACTTTGGAAGCTTATATCAAAATCTATAAGGAATCTGAAAGTTTACAAAATATGAAAGTTCTGGACCTTGCATTCTAGTTTTCAGAAAATTAAACCATTCATCATTTAGACATTTGTATAGAAAGTGATGATCAATTGAATGGGGGCTGGTAAAGCTGTTTCTAATGGACTTTTAGTGTCTAAAATGGACTTTAGTGACGAAAATGGACTTTTAGTGACGAAAATGAACTTTTAGTGACGGATGAGGCAGAAACATAAGGACCAAAAATGCTCATTTCCTTCATTTTCATTTTGGATTTTTGGAGCATGGTTCTTGGGCGATTTTTGGGCGATTTTCACGGGAAAATATTGGGGTAAGTGTTCCTTATACTATACTGATTATATTTCATGATTCCATACTTATTTACATCATGAATCCATGAATTTATTAGAGAAAAATCTGATTTTTAGCAAATCTTCCAAAAACAAAAATTTAAGATTTGAAAGCCATTCCGATGTCGGAATTCGATAATTTTTGCATGGTTGAACACGTATCGGAATGGGTTTTCGGATTTTGTGAGTTTCGTCGGATTCCGCGATGTGAGCCCCACGGGTAATTTTTGAGTTAAATTTGGGATTTTAATCCGAAAAATTAGTAAATTCATATGAAATTAATTCCTACGATTTGTATTGAGTATTTCGAATTGTTTATGACTAGAATTGAGGCTTTCAGACACGAATTCGCGAAGCAAAGGTTTATTGAGATCTTGAATTTGGTTGCGGAGCGAGGTAAGTCTCCTTTCTAACTTTGTAAAAGAGAATTGTCCCCATAGGTGAAATAATTAATTATGTGATACTATTTGTGGGGGGATACGTACGCACGAGGTTTCGGGAGTCCTTACGTAGCTACTAGTTATGCCTATGTCCGGGTAGTTTTAGGCTTACATCATGCTTTGTTATTATTATATTTGGCTTGTGTTTATTGTTTGCTTTGAGAAGAAGCTGGATTGAGCATACTTATTAAATCTTTTGAAAGGAATCGAAAATTGTTATAAAAATGGGAATCTTGAAAGTTCATGTTTTGAAAAGAAATGGAAGAATACTTTAATAACTCGAGAAATCTATGTGTAACCGCGTCACATGTATGATTCGCGAGCGGATTAAATCCTCCTACCACACTCTTATGGGATCGGGTCATTCGCGTCGGCAGGATTTATGTACCAAACTCTTATGGGATCGGGCCGTTTACCTTGGTAGGATTTATGTACCACACTCTCATGGGAGCGGGCCATTCGCTTCGGCAGTTAATAGATGTATCTATGGTTCGCGCCGTTCGACCCTTCGACAGTGCACATTTTACTTTTATGTTGGATCGGACCATTCGCCTCGGCATTTCCTATATATATACATCATCCCCATGGAATCGTGCGAAATATTTGGCAAAAAACCAGTTCATCTAAGTGTTTTTCCCCTTGATTTGGATTATGACAGCCTCTTTGATGAAATCCACTATATTTATTTATATGCTTTGGTTACAGAGGGAACTTGCTAGTAGAGAGTTGAGCAAATTGTAAAGATGGAAAATGTACCATGTAATCTATACTTGTATGTCTTATGTATTTACATTGCTCTATATTAATTTATTTCTTTAGTGCACTTGATATTGTTGGACCTATAATAAGTGTCAAAGTCAACCTCTTGTCACTACTTCTTCGAGGTTAGGCGGGATACTTACTGAGTACACATTGTTTTCGTACTCATACTACACTTGTTGTGCATTTTTATTGCACAGGTACGTTCATAGCTAGTGGCCCTGCTTGACGTAGTGGTGTGGCTGACTTGGAGACATAGACGAGCTGCACCATCCGGAGACGACCCGCAGCCGGCAGAGTCTTCCTCAGATGTATTGTATTTTATTTTAAATTTCCTTGTCCAGTTTGTATTCCGGACAAGTATTGTACTACATGTATAATTCTTAGAAAATTTGCTCATGCACTTGTGACACCGGGTTCTGGGATAATTATGAGATTTATTCACTATTTAAATTTTGCTAAGATATTATTGTTTACTTAGTGGAAGTTCGCTAATTATTATTTAAGAAAATAAAAAGGGAATGATTTCCAGAATTTTAAAATAAAGATTTAATTTATTTATTAAGTGTTGTCTTTCCTGACAGTGGGGTCCGGCGCCATCACGACCTTAACGGATTTTGGGTCGTGACAACATGGTATCAGAGCACTAGGTTCCCTTAGGTTTCACGAGTCATGAGCAAGTCTAGTAGAGTCTTGCGGATCGGTACGGAGACGTCTGTACTTATCTTCGAGAGGCTACATGGCTGTTAGGGGTACTTCACTTCTTGATTCCATATCGTGCGGTTTAATTCCTTTGAGGCTTATGCCTAAGTTTCTTCTTACTCAATCTTACACGTCACGAAGCGCTTGCTATAATTGAGAATTTGAGGAATTGTAATGGTACTACAGTTATGGTGCGTGAGGTTTTTCCATGCACAGTTGGTTGAGGCTATTGTCGTTGCTCTGCGGAAGGATATTATGTTGTTTCAGCTCGGTAGCTGCACTTCTGAGAGCTTTGAGGTTATGCACATATTTGCTATGATGCTTATGATTGGTTATCGCACGATAGTGATCTGATGGTAGGATGCTTGCCCATACATCGGGGCAATGAATGACTTGATAGGAGATCTACCCAGAGCATGATTCCAAGAATTCGGTATTTTATTTCAGGCAGAGGCAAGGCAATTACACTAGAATTGTTCGAGTTTGGGTTGATAGAGTAATATGACTTAGTGTTTTCAAGTGAGGTGGAATCTTCATCTGTGATGTGGTAATCGTCGTCTTTGATCAAATAGAATGTGTTAAGTTTTCCGGTGTAATGATCTTCTTCAGATTTGCCTTCGTGGCATGGTATTGTGAAATGGTATCCGGGAAGCGGCTGCTAGAGATCGCGTTGTGTGGTGGTTCATGATTGGATCGGTGTTTCTAGCGTCGGCTGCTCGAGAAAGATGATCTTCGGAGAGTTTTGAAGTTGTGGTGGTCTGCTAGTTTGAGTGCTACAGAGAATGATATTTATTTGAGGCAACAACTGGGCAACATACGATGAGGAAAGACACGTGGGGAGTGTCAGGCAATGGTTAAATTTATTGAGGGCGAGGTGTAAGAAGCGGAAGTCGAGAAGTTGCTTAAAGGAGTGAGTTTGACCAAAGTGGGAGAGTGACAGCGTAGCGCATGAGTTCTGTGGTAAGATAGTTGCACATCTTGAGGAGAAGTTTGGAGAGATTTGAGAATTTTAGTGGACGGTGATTGGGTCCACGGGATTAAATTGAAATATTGGCTATTTCGGCAGAAGATTGGATACAACAGAGAGGAGTTGTTCAATATGAAGAAGGATGCAGCATAGCTGTGAATTAGAAAATATTATCATGCATTTAGTATATGTCCATGAGGAGTGGATGGATGGGTAAAGTTGGTAAATGAGAACGGGTGTAGGATGGAGTATTGATGTCGTAGAGATTTTGCAGTACAACGTCGTTGAAAGGTGTCATTTAGTAATTTTCACAGTGAGTTATTACAGCTAAGGGAAGAAGACATGAGTATTAGTTGAGCATAGGATTTGATAAATGTGTGCAAAGGTTGGCCTTATGGAATTAGGTTTAGGCTTTGGAAAGATTCAGGATTTATGCTTAGTACAGAGGTAATTTGCAAGTGAAGTGATTCAGTCGGGTGCTTTATTAAGATGAGTGTTCATGTGCCAGCGGAGCCTTGGAGTTGATTATATTCAGGTTCAAGCCAGAGTGGGTGACTCTCAACAACGGTCCTAGTGAATTCAAATGTTAAAATGCGGTGCCTAGGAATTTCAAGCCCGCGAATTTGCATCGGATTATGAAAAGAGGCTCAGAACGTTCTATGATATCTTCGCCTTGCAGTGTAGCATTTAGAAGAATGAAAGAAAAGGACTTCCGATTCGTAGAGGATTTACCGGAATGGGTGCATCAGTTGAGGAGGCGAGCATGTACACAAGGAGGGTATGATATGGTTGGTGGGATTTGAGACAGCATGGTCTCGTGGTACAAGGCCACTCAGGATGAGTGCAGATTGAGTTCGTTATGTGTTGAATTGAGTTACTATTATTTTTTATTCAATTAAGGATAATTAGGAGAAGTTAGGTTGGTTAGTCATGGTTGAACTGGCATGATGGGGGCGGTGATCAATTCCTCCAGCTTGATCAAGTTATGCATGTGATTTGTGATGGTACGTGCGAGGTTTGACGGCCTCCGTAATCGATTTTATTTGGAGTATTCAAGTATTATGGCATGTTATGCGTAGGCGGATCCCGGAAGGGTTATGGCGGTTTACACCACTACTTGAGGATTTGTATATTCTATAGTTATGAGGATTCGTTCGCGTGTTGCTATGGTTCTCTTAGAATGAGTGAAGTAAAAAGTTTCTATGTGATGAAGTGCTCACCATATTAGTTGTTCAGGAGTTGTAATGAAATTCTTGTGCTATCACATATCGGCATGTTGGGCGCTGTGAGCGGTATGAAATTTGAAAGGGAGGATCAGGGTTGCGGTTTGGTGTTGGCAAGGATGTCACAAGCTCAGATAGCAGGAAGGGGATTTGAACGCATAGAGTAAGATGGTATTGTCTTCAGCGTCACCTGAGATCGGTGATTTGTGAAGGAGGCCTTGCATCCTGGTTATGGATTCTTGATTTTCTTTACAATGTTAGTGTGACCAGTGGCATGGATGTGCAGACTTGCTACCTTGTGCGGGAGGTTGTGAAAGCATATCTCACGGGAATATTGTACAAGTGAGGCATTGTAGTCACTCGATTGATTGAAGATTTAAACCGAGTAGGAAGAATGTGTGATATTGCTTATTTGAGAATTTATGCCTAGAGGGTGCTCGGTTCATTTGGTTGGGGAATATAGAAGTTGCTCCGGTTATGATGGTTTCTCTTGTGTGTTATGGACCTGTGAAAGATTAATAGCCTAGTACAGTGCGATCATAATCGGCTTGAGGTCTGTGGATGGATTTAAATATGAGTATGGGGCTCTATGTGAGCGAGATGTGTTCATTTCAGTATAGCGTTTCTCAGGGAGGTGTACTGGATTGTTGGATGTTATTTCGGCAGCTATTTCATGTAATACTATATTGTGCCATATGAGTTGTGAACGACTTGATAATTTTCTAATGCTTTGAGATTCCTCATAGTGATGGTGTATGTGAGCAGTATGGCTCCTGAGATTCAGATCATATGTTGCACTTCAGTTGTGCTTGAGTTTTGTATCTTATGCCTCTATATGTCCCCCCCCCCCTCAGGGTTGGTATTGTGCCCTTAACGTTGCTTGTGACTGATATTCGATATTTTGTAGTTATGAGCATTTTAGCTCGCTGAGTACTTTCTAATAGATTGTTATGTGTAGGTCGGGTGGCACACTGCCATGGGTATCATGGTTGGATCGGGTTGCGCGCCAAAACAGTGTGTTGAGTATGGTTTTATAAATCCTATTTTTGTGAATCATGTTTCCCATTTTCTGAGGAACGTTCATATCAGTGCGTGAGTTGAGTGGTCCCTTCCAGAGTTCACTTTCCTTATATATCACGTTCGAGTTGGGGCTTATTAGCACATCGTGGTATCATATGAGATTTTGGCAGAGTCTGGGTGGCTTATTGCTAGGGCAGCTTATACTGGGTGAGAAGAGATTAATGGATCTAGGACCAGTGCAAGTAGATCATATGAAGTGTATCAAAGAGAAAATGCCATTAATTGATTCAGCATGAGGTGATGGCTCTTGTCATGAGTATAGACTTAATGATTTGTTGTCTCGGCAGTTGGTTATGGTTTTTTTTACACACATCTTCCGACATGGTGGTATTGTAAGAGTTGGAACAATACTTATATATGTCATGAGGGGCATTGTGAGCATCACATTCAGGGAATGTCAGTTATTATGATTAGCGAATGTTACTTGGGTCATGTCAATGATGTGGTGCATAGTGTGGATTCAGCAAAGGTATGCAGTCATGTTCTGGTACATTGTGTAGTGATTGATACTGTGATCGTATATTGGAAACAGTCCTGGTAGAGAATTCCGAGTGTTGGAATTTGGCTCGAAGGCTTATTTGGCTAAGTAAAAAAGGGAAATCTTCATATTTGTTCGAGCTAATATGCTCAACTGGGTTGTGGTAGCACGGGTAGGTGTATGAGGTTTTAAACAGTGATTTGAGAAAACTCCAACGTAGTTCTTGGCACGTTCGAGGACGAACGTATGCTTAAGTGGGAGAGAATGTAATAACTTGATCGGTCATTTTGAGTTCTAGCGTGTCGTTCAGCAGTTTGACGTCCTGAGTAGCTTCAGTTCAGGTATTATGACTTGCATGCGTGGTCGAAATTAAATTTCGGAAAGTTCAGAGTTGATTAGAAAGAAAATTCTCATTTCGGGAGCTTTCAGTTGGAAGAATTGACTAAATGTGATTTTTAAGCAACAGATCTCGGAATCAGGATTTGAAGGTTCCAACAGATTTGTATGATGATTTTGGACTTGGGCGTATGTCCGGATTGGGTTTTGGATGACTCGGGAGCGTTTCGATGCCTATTAAGGAAGTTGACATTTTTGAAGAATTTCATAAATTTGGGTTGAGGTGTATTTCAATGTTATCAATGTCCGTTTTGGATTCCGAGTCTGGGAATAGCTCTGTATGGTGATTTTGGTATTGGGAGCGTGTTCGGAAGTGGAATTGGCGGTCCGTAGGTCATTTCGAGGTCATTTGGCGAAAGCTATAAAATATAAGATTTTTTGGAAGTTTGACTGAGAGTTTGACTTTTTGATACCGGGGCCGGATTCCAATTCCGGAAGTTGGAGTAGGTCCGTAATGTCGGTGACTTGTGTGCAAAATTTGAATGTAGAAGTTTCAAGTTCTAAAATTCATTAAGCTTGAATTGTGGCGGGATTCATGATTTCGACGTTGTTTGATGTGATTTGAGACCTCGAGCGAGTTCATATCATGTTTTGGGACATGTTGGTATAATTGGTTAAGGTCCCGAGGGCATTGGGTGGATTTTGGAAGGTTAACGGAATGGTTTTCGGACAAACAAAGCTGCTGAAATTCTGTTGCAGAAGCTATTCACCTGAAATTTTTGATGTGTGGAGGCTGGTAAAGCTGTTTTTGCAATTTCCTCAGAAATTTCTGATGTGAGGAGCCTACTTTGGAAGCTTATACATCGAAATCTATAAGGAATCTGAAAGTTTGCAAAACATGAAAGTTGTGGCCCTTGAATTCTAGTATCCAGAAAGTTGAACCATTCATAATTTAGACATTCGTACGGAAAGTTATGATCGATTGAATAAGGGTTGGTAAAGCTATTTCTAGTGGACTTTTAGTGACGAAAATGGACTTTTAGTGACGGATGGGGCAGAAACTTAAGGACCAAAAGTGCTCTTTTCCTTCATTTTAGTATTGGATTTTTGGAGCACGGTTCTTGGGCGATTTTTGGGCGATTTTCACGGGAGAACATTGGGGTAAGTGTTCCTTATCCTATATTGGTTATAATTCATGATTCCATACTCATTTACATCATGAATCCATGAATTTATTGAAGAAAAATCTGATTTTTAGCAAATCTTCCAAAAACAAAAATTTATGATTTGAAAGACATTCCGATGTCGGAATTCGATAAGTTTTGCATAATTGAACGATCGGAATGGGTTGTTGGATTTTGTGAGCTTCGTCAGATTCCGAGACGCGGGCGGATTTTAATCTGGAAAATTAGTAAATTCATATGAATTAATTCCTACGATTTGTATTGAGTATTTCGAATGGTTTATGACTAGAATTGAGGGTTTCTGACACGAATTCGCGAAGCAAAGGTTTATTGGGATCTTGAATTTGGTTGCGGAGCGAGGTAAGTCTCCTTTCTAACCTTGTAAGAGGGAATTGTACCCATAGGTGAAATAATTAATTATGTGATACTATTCGTGGGGGGATACGTACGCACGAGGTGACGAGAGTCCGTATGTAGCTACTAGTTATGCCTATATCCGGATAGTTTTAGGCTTACATCATGCTTTGTTGTTATTATATTTGTCTTGTGTTTATTGTTTGCTTTGAGAAGAAGCTGTATTGAGCATACTTATTAAATATTTTGAAAGGAATCGAAAATTGTTATAAAAATGGGAATCTTGAAAGTTCATGTTTTAAAAAGAAATGGAAGAATACTTTAATAACTCGAGAAATCTATGTGTAACCGTGTCGCATGTATGATTCGGGAGTGGAGTAAATCCTCCTACCACACTCTTATGGGATGGGGACGTTCGCCTCGACAGGATTTATGCCACACTCTTATGAGATCGGGCCGTTTTCCTTGGTAGGATTTATGTACCACACTCTCATGGGAGCGGCCGTTCACCTCGGTTGATTAATAGATGCATCTATGGTTCGCGTCGTTCGACCCTTCGGTAGTGCACAGTTTACTTTTATGTTGGATCGGGCCGTTCACCTCGGCCTTTCCTATATATATACGTCATCCCCATGGAATCATGCGAAATATTTAGCAAAAAGCTAGTTCATCTGAGGGCTTTTCCCCTTGATTTGGATTATGACAGCCTCTTTGATGAAATCCACTATATTTATTTATATGCGTCGGTTATAGAGGGAACTTGCTAGTAGAGAGTTGAGTAAATTGTAAAGAGGGAAAATGTACCACGTAATCTATACTTGTATGTCTTATGTATTTACATTGCTTTATATTAGTTCATTTCTTTAGTGCACTTGATATTGTTGGACCTCTAGTAAGTGTCAAAGTCGACCTCTCGTCACTACTTCTTCGAGGTTAGGCGGGATACTTACTGAGTACACGTTGTTTTTGTACTCATACTACACTTGCTGTGCATTTTTATTGCACAGGTACGTTCATAGCTAGTGGCCCTGCTTGACGTAGAGACGTGGCTGACTTGGAGACATAGACGAGCTGCACCATCCGGAGACGACCCGCATCCGGTAGAGTTTTCCTCAGATGTATTGTATTTTATTTTAAATTTCCTTGTCCAGTTTGTATTCCGGACAAGTATTGTAGTACATGTATAATTCTTAGAAAATTTGCTCATGCACTTGTGGCACCGGGTTCTGGGATAATTATGGGATTTATTCACTATTTAAATTTTGCTAAGATATTATTGTTTCCTCAGTGGAAGTGCACTAATTATTATTTAAGAAAATGGAAAAGCAATGACTTGGAGAATTTTAAAATAAAGATTTAATTTATTTATTAAGTGTTGGCTTGCCTGACAGTGTTGTCCGGCGCCATCACGACCTTAATGGATTTTGGGTCCTGACAATCCTGCCAAACAACTGAACATATGCAAATTCGATCTAACATGATCTCTATTATATTTCAATTATATGTTTTAAGTAATTAAAATAACAAATTGAATTCAAGTAATACAACTATTGCACGGTAAGTCCTAATTCTACCCGGACATAAATATAATTCTAGCTATGTACGCACTCTTGTCACTTCATGCGCTACGTACACCCCCCCCCCCCCCCCCCCCCCCCTTCCCCAACAACAAGTAGCACATAACAAATACATCACCTATGGGTTAGTATTTCCCTCACAAGGTTGGATAGGAGACTTACATTACTCCGAAATTCGATAACCGGCTCCAACGCCTCTCTAACTCCTCAAACCGATGTCAAACAATCCGAAAGTAGTCAAACAACATGCAAAACCAATGAAAATATACTAGAATACTCGTAATTTAACAATTTATAACAATTCCCAACTCCGCTAAAAAAGTCAACACAGTCAACCCCAGGCCAATGTGCCAGGATTCCAAAACATTTCAAAGATAAACATTACCCATAGCGTCATAAACTCAAATATATAATTTATTCTCAATTCCATATCTAATTTCACGGTGATTTTCTTCAAATATTCCACAATTTCCACTAATTTCTGTGTTTAAGTTCATATATAATTCATGAATTTCCTCACAATGCGTAGATATCATTTACCTTGTGATGAATGATTAAAAGGCTCCTTTAAAATCGCCCAAAAATCGGCTCCAATGGAAGAAATGAGGTGAAATGAGCCAAACCCCAATTTTGCTAACATATATTCTGCCAAGATGACCCTTATTCGTGATTGCTGAAAACTCCTCGCGATCGCAAAGGCCAACCAGCCTCGCGCATGAAATTACTGTATGAAAACGCGAGGTCCTACACACAATCGCGAATCATAGCCTTCCAGAGCCTTCGCAGATAGAGCCCATCTGCGCAAAAATGAAGGCCAAACTTAGCCTCAACAAATTTCATCTTCCGCGATCGCGTGACCCCATCCACGATCATAGAAGAACTATCCTCAAATAGGCCAGCCTCAAAACACATCTCGTTCGCGACTACTCCCACGCGAACCCGAACAACAACCTGCTATAGCTCCGCGATTGCGACCCCTTTTCACAATCTTGATGAACAAAATATCCACCTGTCCAGTTGATCCTTTGTGATCACGATTCTACATCTGCGATCGGATGTACACTAAGACTCTCAGAACCTGCAGCTGCAAAACAAATAGAAATGATCCCAAAACGCACCCGAGGCTCCCGGGACCCCCATCCCATCATGCCAAACAATCCTAATACATTATCCAAACTTATCCAAAGGCTCGACATGCCCCGAATAGCATCAAACCCACAAATAACCGACAAAATCTTTCCTTGAACTTTCAAACTTTGAAAGTATGCCGAACGCGTCCAAGGCTTGAAATCCCAAACGAACATCAATAACACCAAAGTCCACTTCATATCAAAATTAGGAAATTCTAAAACCTTCAAAATGCCAACCTTCCACAATAAGCGCTGAAATTCTCCCGGCTCATCTGATATTCTGTAACACCTCGTACATTCAGACCAGGTGTGAATATGTTAAATGGATATAAATTTAATATTTTAGACATATGAAGTCCTAGCAGGATGAGTATGGGTGAAAATAGTTATTTTAGAATCATATGGAGAGTGAGGTGCATAAGGTTCCACAAAATCGACTATGTTTACAAAAATTCCGTCTACCAGAAGGATTAAGTGAAAACGTGTAAGGAATTTGGGAAAACCCAAATGATGAAAGTTGTATCCCTTTGAAATAGATTTCCAACAATATATTATGGAGCCCAAATGGATATCTTTGCAGAAAGTTATGTGTGTTTTATAGAGCAGTGCACAAAATGCGCGCCCGGAGGGTCACGTGCGCGACCATGCTACTGCCATTTTGCACGGTCAGGTGCACGGTCAGGCTTTCAGGTGCTCGGGTGGGGGGGGGAGGGACTTGGGGGTCATTTTAAAGTCCTACTTCATCTCCCACACCCCCAAACAGAAAAACATGTTCTAGGAAGGGGAGCTCTCAAAAACCTAACTCCTTAAAGGTCCCTCCACCATCCAAGGTAAGTTCAAATAGTGATTCAAAGTTGATTTCAATTCCCCAACACCTTATTAACATTAGTAAACCCTCCAAATCATTAGATATTCGATTGGGACATCATTGTTGAGAGAAGAAACCCTAGAACTCGAATTCAAGAGGATTGAACTTCAAAAAGGTAATGTCTTCACCCTCTAATTGATTATACATTGGATTAATTATTATAGACTCTAGTTCATGAGATATGAATTGATGAGTTTGATAGAAAAACATATACGATTATAGGTTTGGGTTGTTGATTGTTGATTATTGGTTAAGGGTGTTGTTTACCTTATGGGTGATGAAGAATGATGTTGATCATAACTATTTGGGACTTTAGAATTTATCTAGGAGAAAGAGAATGGGTTATTGAGTGTATAAACACCATTAATAAGGACTATGAAGCTTTATGCTGCCAAGTTTTTGATAAAATTCCTAAGTGCCCAAAACATGACTATTGTTGCTAATTTGGAATCACTTTGACTTGTATTGCTATGGATTAAAGTTGAAAAGGTTGACAAATTTTGTATTACGCGCAAGATCAGGAAGTTAAGGTATGTGAGTCTAAGTCTCTATGTTTGAAAATGTTAATGATTCTCCCTATAGTATGCTTCTTTTACCACGTTACTAATTGTCTCAGAAATATAGTTAAGCCTAGTTCTTTGAATAGTTGCAGAACTTCTATTCTCTAGCTTCGTAACTCATTCATGACTTTTATTCTGAATGTTGTGAAATTAGTGCATAATCAATATAGACTTGGGCTTCATTTCCACGAGTCTCAGTCTAGATTACTCAGCATGTCATAAACAGTTGAAGTTTCAGTTTTCATAATCAGTTCATGAATTTATGTCTCAGTCTAGTTCTATTCAGTATTCGAGTATCATGTAACTCAATTCACTATTTCAGTATCATGTATTGCAGTATGATTCTCAGTTCCTGATTTCAAATCCCTGAATGATGAACACCTATATTTGGGGGTGAGGCCGTAGTTTATGATTTATGCATATTTGGGCCTGAGTCTGTAGTTTATGCTTTATGCATGTTTGGGTCTAAGGCCGTAGTTGATGCTTTATGCATTTTTGGGCTTATGGCTATAGTTATGTATACGTATAATTGGGACTAAGGTCGTAGCTTGTGCATATATATATATTGGGCCTGAGGCCGTAGTTAATTCAGATAAACAGGTTGTTCAACTTCCTTTGTTCAGTTCAGTTATCAGTCATCATTTCAGTTATCAGTTATCATTTTAGTTTTAGTTTCAATCTTTATAATTATTTCTTTCAGTTGCTTTACTTACCAGTGCAATTCAAATATACTGACGTCCTTTTTTTCTCGGGGCCTGCATCTCACGGTGCAGGTAATTTTTTACAGGTTGACGATTCAGAGCGTTAGGATTCTCGTACCAGCTATTTGGTGATCCCTAGTTCTTTCGAGGTATTATCATTACCTTACAGTTTTTAGTATTTTCAGACAATCAGTGTTTTTAGTGCTTCATTAGAGGCTTCATAGACTAGAGTAACAGTTTGACAGAGTCACGGGCATTTAAGGTTAAGGAATGTTGCTACATATATGTTTCAGACTTATATTAGTGTTTCCGCATTTGATTTATATCATTTAGACTTTCAATATATCAGCATGTGTTAGTTTATCTTCCGTACTCAGTATGTTATGATATCACATGTTGATTCAGCCAGGCAGTTGGTTCGCTCGTCAAATGTAGTCAGGCACCGAGTGTAGTGTTATGTCCAGTCCCAGGTTTGGGGTATGAAAAAGCTTGGTATCAGAGGACTAGGTTCAAGAATACTAGGGAGTGTATGAAGTCGTGTCTAATGGAGTTTCCTTTATATGTGTGTGCCGGCCACTCATATAAATGGTTAACTACCAAGACATCCAGGATTGTCTTATTTATTTCTACTCTAGATCGTGCCATGTATCTTAGAGCAATAGGTAACCTTCTCTCCCTATAGAATTCTAGACGTATCTAATACCCAAGAGACGGGCTAGAAAAATCCATTGTGAAGTATAGGTTAGTAACAATTGAGACTTGAGAGGATGTGAAGTGGGACATAATGGATAGTAGTACATATCAAAGCATAACCTTACTAGAAAGTACGAAAGTAGTTACTACGTTTTATGGTAATCAGTTTACCTTAGTTACCAGTTATACAATCTTTCAGTTAGCAAGTTTATGGTTATTAAATATGCCAATTATCAGTTATCAGTTATTCAGTTACTAGATCTCCAATTTTCAGTGTATCAAAATTCTGGTGACTGGTGAGTATACAATGATGCCTATGGGTGCTAAAAGAAAAAGTAAGTAACAATGATTATAGCAAAATATTTGCATATTTTAGGTTTGGATTAAGACCATGACTCACCTGATGGCGCATGAAGTGATTTATCAGTTGATGGTTGCTAAGTAGGGATTTTAGCCTATTGTTTGCTCTTTTTTACTTAGGTTTTGGGCCAAAAATGCGTGAAGGTGTTCCCGGAAACTAACTTAATGTGCTTGCTTGCAGGGTTTGTTCAAAATGAGCCAAAGAAGCCATAATCAACTCATAAAGGAGTCAAACTTGAACAAAACCAAGAGTGGGATAGAACGCAGACCGCGACATAAAAGTGCGGCCTCGTAATTATCAATGATGAGGCTGCCATTAACTCGCAGACGCAAAGTGGTGATTCAGAGAAGTGGTTTTTGGGCACAAACATGGGCGCAGACCGCATCAGGGGCACAGACATGGGCGCAGACCGCATCAGAAAGAGGCGCTCGCAAAATTACTGGCACGACCGCGATTTGAATTCTGCGGACCGAGTTTGCTAAGATTCAGAGACTTCGCAAGTTGTGAAAAAATGAAGAGGTCGGTCCACGTCAAAAATACGCGGCCGCAAAAATCGCTCACGCGGACACAGTGTAAAATATGCGATGCGTGAAAATAGGTTCATTCTAGTCTCAAATGTGAAGAACCGCGGACCGCGCTTAATATTACGCGGTCGTAAAAGAAAGAGTGTGGCCGCGGTCAGAATTACGTGGCTGCAAAACCTCCGCAGGGGTATTTTTATCCGAAAAATTCAGCTTAGTATAAATAGACCCTTTTGTCAATTTTAGGTTAAGTTTGGTTTTGTTGAGTACGTGCAACGACTGTTTTTACCTTTTTAGGCAATTTTGTACAAGGTTTACCTTCAAACTTTAGATTTTAATCTTTTACTTTAATATTACGGATTATATCTCATCTTTATCTTTGATTTCTGCTATTATTATGAGTAGCTAGACCCTATAGCTAGGGTTGTGACCCAACCCTAGTGTGGGTCTTTAATGTGTCTTCAATTTTAGGGCTTAATTCTTTATGGGTTAGTGATATTTAGCCTAATTCATGCTAGAATCATAGAATTAGTGGTTGCAAACACTGATTCATGTCTTTATGACTTAGGCTCTTCTTGAGAAAGAGGGACTAAGTCTAGGAAAATTAGGCTAAAAAGGAATTGGCGTGAACTCATGAGATTGATAGCCCCAATTAAAGGGTTAAACCTAGAGATAGTAATATCCGACTTTAGCCAATATCACTTGTATTTCATGAACATCCATTTGTACTTGAGAAAGCCAAATTGGGCAAAGTCACTCAAACTACCGAGAGGTATAGAGTAAGCACTTGTGTGTGATGGTTATATTACGACCCCAATCAAAACAAGCTTGCCCTAGATTCTCGATACCCGTTAGATATTCACCTAGGCGGAAGTCATTACCCTAGTTCCTTTTTAACACTTGAAAACTATCACCAAAAATATAGCTTGCTCTTAGCATACAATAATATACAATTAGAAGTAGAATCAATCACAATCATGTTTGGGAGGGAAATTAGGAACAACACACACATATATATTAGTTAGATACCTAACTCCAAATCAATTAACTCTCTATGGAAATCGATCCCGACCTTGTTGGGTAAAACTGCATCGACCATCCTCGCTACTCTATAGTGGTGTAGGTTTGGCACTGATCAATGGTATACTTTGAAGGATAAGTTTGTGCATGGTAGTGTATTCTTATGTGTTTTACCTCCTAGAACAACTTCATTTAGACACAAGTTGGATGATGATAGTTCAGATGTCAGACCCTATCATTGGTCACTATAGTTTTGGACATTAAAAAGCCTAAGGGCAAGATACCTTGGAGTCAGGAACGATTATTATTATTAGAGTTTTATTTTTCGTACAACTCGTGTATATGACTAAGAAGACATGATGTTGAAATGAGAACCAAGAGCAGCCGGTATTGAATTTCAAGGAATGATTTTAAGTTGTTTGGATTTATTCAAATCAGAACTAGAAAGTACTATGTTAGTGAGTTTGTATAAGAAATGGCTATTATTGTGAGATAAAAGATATGATAGTTACCCTTCAAATGATGTGACTATGTGTTTAGGCTGGAGGTTTATAGTCTGAATTGATTTTGAAGTGTATAGAATGTTTGGGGTTAGATATTTTAATTTTGTTTAAGATAGATGAACTTTCCCTAAGTGTGATCCATGTACATAGTTCAAAAAAAAGGAAGAAGATAGTATACGACCTCGCAATAGGGTCAGATGATGAGGGAAGTTAGGAATAAGCTTGCTTCACTTTAGTTATTCAAAGCAGGAGAAGAAAATATGATGCTAGCATGTGATTAGTAAAATCGATAGTAAGTAAGTTTTGAGTAGATACAACAAAGTTGCAATTTCAGTAGAGCTAGTAGGAGTACAATTTGATTTACTTAGTTAAGTTAACACTAGTGAGTGGGTAACAGTTTGAAACATTGAACGCATGTTAGAACCCGAAAAGTTTAAGTTAAACCCAAGTACAATGGCAGTGGAAAAAAATCAGCTAGTAGTGAGAGAGCAAACTATAGAAGAATAGCCTTTAAGAATTATCGAAAAGGCATCTTCGCAAGATTGACACTATGAGCAGAGTTAAATTATTAAGATTGTGTATGATAGTTGTGAATACATTAGCTTTCCATTAAGTGAATAATTTAGTTTTTCCTAATAAGAAGGAGTGCTCAGAAGCAAGTCGGAAGGTGAGTCTTCATTGATGTAAAGTGCAAAGAATTACTGAAGATAAGAAAAGTTATTCGGATCCCAACAAAAGAGAAGGATATGCAGGTACAAGACCTTAACCTTTGGTCTAAGGGGGGAGATGTGAAAATCGCCAGTAAGTCCAGTTGGAGATTTGAACCCCGCATAGTTAGCAGGGGATATAAAAAAAAAAAAGAACTATAAAATCATGCCCAGTTATGTATCACGAGGGTAGTGCCATCACATTAAACTCTAATCTTTGGAGTATAGACTTAGTTCACAAAAATTCTATAAGTGTTTTCAGGAAGTATCTTAAAAAGATAATCAAGTATGGGAAGTGCAACTCGTGGTTGAGGCAGACAATAGATATATAGTGAAAGAAGTTCATCGCTTAGCAAGTCTAGGAGTTCGACTTTTGGACACCGAAGATGGTGGCATTGTTCTTCAGAACAAGACTCATTTCTCCTTAGTAGGCGAAGTGAAGGAGAAACGGTTTGATGACCCTACTTGTTGCAGTAAAAAGAGGGATTCACAAGCATAAAATGATAGCTTTTGAATAAGGGGGAGATGATGGTACTTTGAGGTACCGAGATGGACTGTGTGTTCCAGACATAGGTAGACTTAGAGAGTAGGATCATATTAGAAGCCCATAATTCCAGGTATTTTAGCCACCAAGGTCCCCCAAAGATGTAAATGATCTCAAGGAGGTTTATTGGTGTACCAACATGAAAAAAAATCACAAACTTTGTGGCCAAGTGTCTGAATTATCAACAAGTGAAAGTAGAGCGGCAGGAAGCCTAGTGTTTTACCACAGAATACACATACTCTTGAGGGAGATTGTAAGTGTGGACTTTATAACAGGATTATCTCAGTCATTTTAAAATCATGATCTGATTGGGTGATTGTAGATCGACTTACAAAGTTGGCCCACCTCTTGCCAATGAAGACTACAGATTTAGTAGAGGATTATGCCAAGTTGTATATCCAAGAAATCGTTAGAGTGCATGGGACCCCGTTGTCCATCATTTTATATCATGGTGCTCAGTTTACAATGAACTTTTAGAAGTCCTTTTAGAAAGGATTAGGCACAAGTTTTACATTCTAAGAAAGATGGGCAAGCAGAACGCATTATTCAAACACTTGAGGATATCCTTGATTTTAAAGATAATTGGGATGATCACATACCTCTCATTGAGTTTTCTAAAAATAACACTTACCATTATAGTATCAAGATGGAACCGTGCGAGACTATGTATGGGCGAAGGTGTAGATCGCCAATTGGTTGGTTCAAAGTTGGTGAAAAGGAGTTGTTGGGACCAAATTTGGTCTATCAGATTATGGAGAAAGTTAAGTTAATTCATGTATCTAGTACTTAGTTACTCATGTCAGTTCAGTACTCAAATACTCATGTCAGTTCAATACTCAGATACTCATGTCAATACATTACCTAGCTACTCGTGCCAATCCAATACTTAGACATTCATGCCAGCTTAGTACGCAGATTACTCAAAAATTCATGCCAGTTTGATATTCATATATCTATGTTAGTTCAGTATTCACGTATACATGGCAGACTAGTATTCAGTCAATGCAGTAGTCATTCAGTTCAGTATCTCAACAGTTCAGTAGGCATGTGTTCATTTAGTTTAGTATGCAGGTGTTAATGAAAGTTAATGTTTCCACCAGACCCGTTTAATGTCGGGAGTTAACAGAAGTTACAATCAGGACAATCATTCGAGGACGAATGATCCCAAGGGGGAGATAATATAACACCCCGTACATTCGGACTAGGTGTGGATATGTTAAATGGGTGTTAATTTGATATTTTAGAAATATGATGTCCTAGCGGGATGTGTATGGGTGAAAATAGGTGTTTTAGAATCAAGATGGAGAGTGAGGTGCATAAGATTCGACAAAATCGACTATGTTTACAAAATGTCCGTCATCCTAAAAGATTTAGTGAAAACGTGTACGGAATTTGGGAAAACGCAAAATATGAAATTTGTAGACCTTTGAAATTTCTTACCAACGACATATTGTGGAGCCCAAACAGATCTCTGTGCAAGAAGTGTGTACGTTTTACAGAGAAGTGCATAAAATGCGTGCCCAAGTGCGCGCATGAAGGGTCATGTGTGCGGTCGCGCACTTGTGGCAGTGCTACTACCATTTAGTGCGGTCAGGTGCACGGTCTGACCTTTAGGTGCATGGGGGGAGAACTTTGGGGGTTATTTTAAAGTCCTACTTCGTCCCCCACACCCCCAAAACACAAAAACTTGCTCTAGGAAGGGGAGCTCTCAAAAACCTAACTCCTTAAAGGCCCCTACACCATCCAAAGTAAGTTCTAATGGTGATTATAAGTTTATTTCAATTCCCCAACACCTTATTAACATGGGTAAACCCTCCAAATCATTAGATATGTGATTGGGCATCATTGTTGAGAGAAGAAACACAGAACTCGAATTCAAGAGGATTGAACGTCAAAAAGGTAATGTCTTCACCCTCTAATTGATTATACATTGGATTAATGATTATAGAGTCTAGTTCATGAGATATGAGGTGAAGGGTTTGATAGAAAAGCATGAATGGCTATAGGTTTGGGTTGTTGATTGTTGGTTATTGGTTAAGGGTGTTGTTTACCTTATGGGTGATGAACAACGATGTTGATTATAAAACCATTTGAGACTTTAGAATTAATCTAGGAGCAGGAGAATGGGTGATTGGGTGTAGAAACACCATTAATAAGGAATATGAAGCTTTAGGCTACCAAGTGTTCGATAAAATGCCTAAGTGCCCAAAATATGACTATTGTCGCTAATTTGGAATCACTTTGACTTGTATTGCTATAGATTATAGTTTAAAGGGTTGATAAAAATTCTGATACGCTCAAGAGGAGGAAGTTAAGGTATGTGAGGCTAACTCTCTATGTTTGGGAATGTTAATGATTCTCCCTACACTATGTTTCTATTGGATCAAGAAGCTGAATGGTTTTGAAGATTGACAAAGGAACTCAGAGTTGAACCAGGTCCATCACTGGAGACATGGACACATGTAGAGTAAATGGCACGTGAGGTGCACAAACAGGAGATGAACAAAATCAGTGATCAAAAGAGATATCTCCTGATCAAAAAGGTTGCAAATTGATAGGGAGATGCACTCCTTATTTAGTAATAACAAAATCAAGATAAATGAGGATTTAGGGAGTTGAGATCAACTAGAATTCTTCCACCAAGGAAGAGTAGCATCTGAATTCTAGTATATCTCTTTGTCTACTAAATCCTATATATTGTTCAATTTTCTTATTGTACGGGTACGCACAAAAGCAGAAGAAAAACAAGAATTGAGAGAAAAATTAGCAAGGCAGTTTTGCAAGCAGTTCGTGTGAGATTTAAGTGTGCGACTCTGAAGCTACTTGGACCAGCTAGAAGAACTACTATCATCTGTTGTCTTTTTTTCTAGTTTATTTGTAGTAGGTGATTACAAATTGTATCTTTTAGCTTTATCTATAAGCAATTGTAATAGGTACTGAGTGTTCAAGTTATAGTTAACTTGAAGTTTGTTGCAAATAGCTAGAGGCTAGTTTTCCACAAAGGGTTAGTTATTCCTTAGGTTTACAAAAGCGTTTATTTTGTAAATGTTGTTGGCTCATTGATTTAGTATAGAGTTTGGAAAAATCCTACTGAGAAGTAGGTCGTGGGTTTTCACCTTTTGAGCCATGTGTTTTCCACGTAAAATTGTTGTGTTCTTTAAATTCCGCATTTATTATTCCGCAAACTGTAGGAGTTGGAACACATAGAAGAACCTGGTCCTTCTATAACTACTGCATGCAAAAATTGGTCACCATACAAATCACCCCCTCTCTTCTGTGGTATTGACATAGATAAATGACAATTGGTATCAGAGCGGGTTATCCTTGAAGAGGATAACACCTTAGGAAAAGATCAAGATGAGTGCACCACCTGGGAACTAGGAAGGAAAATCAACTGCTAGGGCACCACTCTTTAATGGCCAGTACTACTCCTGGTGGAAGAGCAGGATGAAAGATCACGTAATTGGAGAAGACTATGAACTATGGGACATAGTCACTGACGGTTCTTTGGCCACCATGAAGAAGACTGCTGAAGGAGTAGATGTGCCAAAGACAAGAGCTGGTTGCACAGCCGAAGACATAAGAAAATGGGAAAAGAATGCCAAGGCCAAGAAGTGGCTTGTGTGTGGACTTGGTCCAGATGAGTACAGTAGAATTCAAAGATGCACCACTGCCAAGGAAATTTGGGACACTTTGCAAGTGGCTCATGAAGGAACTGCACAAGTGAAAAGATCCAGAGGTACATTACTATATTCTCAATATGAGAATTTCTCTATGAAGGAAGGAGAGACCATCCAAGAGATGTACACTAGGTTCACTACTCTGACAAATGAACTAAAATCTCTTGGAAGGACTATCCTTGAAGAAGACAAGGTTGAAAAGATTTTGACAAGGGTTCTGCCAATCTCTTGGGAGAGTAAGATCACTGCTATTCAGGAATCCAAGAACATGGCAACCCTCAGATTGGATGAGCTAATTGGAAATCTCACTGCCTATGAACTTAGAAGGCAGACAATGAAGACGGATGCTCCCAAGAAGGAAAGAAGTCTGGCACTGAGAATCATTGAGGGAACATATATAGAGGAAGATGAAATGACTATGATCATCAAGGCAGTCAGAAACTATCTCATTAGGAAAAAGGGCATCTCAAGAGGTGGAAACTACAACAAGGCAAAGGCACCAGAAAAACCCACCAATGAGGGATGCTATAAATGTGGAAAAACTGATCATCACATCAAGAGATCTCCTCAGTGGGAAGTTGAATGGAAAAGGGAAAGATCTAAACGAAGGAACCGGAAGAAGGAACTGGTTCATCCCAAGAAAAACACAACATCAACAAAAGCTATGGTTGCTGCTTGGGGAGAAAGTTCAGATGAAGAATCAAATGATGAAGATGGAGATGAGAAAGGACTCATGGAAATTGGTGAATTAGATGAGAAATCAGAGGTAAGTATATCTCATCTCAAAAACAAGATTAAGTTCCTATTTAAAGAAAAACTCTCTGAATTATTACTTGACTTCATTGATGATTCTGAAAAAATAAATAAAGAGAAGGAATAGCTCTCTGAGGAGTGTGTAATGTTAAAAGCAAAGTGTAAGAACCTGGAACTCAGAGTAAGTGAATCTGTGAGTGAAAACACTGCTCTAAAGAACCAGGTTCATCCACTTGAAACAAATGTCCTAGCATTAAAATCTCAAAATTTAAAACTGAAACTAGGAACCAGTAAGAAGACAGTTGACAACTCTCAACTCATCTTAGAAGAAAATATAGGCAGACTAAAGGATGAGTTGTATAAGAAAGATGAACAGACAAGAGTGTTGAAGGAGGAACTTGGTAAGGTTAAGCATGAACTGGACAGAACATGCAAATGGAATAAATCCTCTGATTCTTTAACATGGCTATAGGAAAATCACAGTAGCAACAGAAGAGGATTAAATGGGATCCCAAAAGCAAGTACCTCACTCTTCCTGAGAACAAAATCTGTACCCACTATGGTAAGACTGGTCACTACAAAAGTGAATGCAATGCAAAAGAGCAGGCCAGTCGAAAGAATAAAATTTTTGTTCGAAGGAAGAATTGGTTACCAAATTGGGCTAAAAGGAGTTTAATTCATCATTTTGCTTATAGAAAGGCACTCAAACTAGTTTGGGTTCCTAAGACTAACCCCTGATTTTCTTTTGTAGGTTCAAGTGAAAGGAGGTAGCCAAATATGGTACATGGATAGTGGCTTCTCAAAACACATGACTGGTAACAAAGACCAATTCCATCTACTTAATAGATTGCTTGAAATATAGTCTAACCGGTGTGTCACAACTATGTGACAGAGGTAACTTGGTAGCATTCCCTTCTACAAAATGCTTTGTAATTAATCTTATCACTGACAAGATTGTTTTGCATGGAAAAAGAGTGAATAATATCTATATCATAGATCTGTCCACTCTGTCAGAAAATGAACTAACGTGTTTAAGTGTGCTGGACAGTGATCCCCTACTTTGGCACAAAAGACTTGGCCATGCTAGTCTGAGTCAACTCAAAAAATTATTACCCAAGGACTTAGTTATAGGACTTCCTAACATTAAGTTCAAGGAAGATAAAGTTTGCGAGGCTTGTGCAAGAGGGAAGCATGTAAGATCATCTTTCAGAATCAAGAAAATGGTAAGTACTACCAGGACGATGGAACTGGTCCATATGGACCTATGTCGTCCTATGAGAACATTAAGCAGATGTGGTAAGAGATACGTAATTTTGTTTGTCGATGACTATTCTAGATTTACCTAGACATTATTTCTAACATCTAAAGATAAAGCATTTGACATGTTTACTTCCTTTGTTAGAAAAATATAGAAACAATTAGGAAATCAACTTGCATCGATTAGGTCTGATCATGGCATTGAATTTGAAAATGCCAAATTTGCTGAATTTTGTGATGAGCATGGAATAGATCATAAAATTTTTGCCCCTAGAACTCCACAACAAAATGGGGTGGTTGAAAGAAAAAATAGGACACTTGAAGATATGGCCAGGACTGTGCTTCTTTCTAGTAAACTACCTCATAGCTTCTAGGTAGAAGCTATAAACACTGCATGCTATATCATAAATAGGTGCATGGCTAGACCACTTGTAGAGAAGACTCCCTATGAGTTACCTAACGGGAGAAAGCCCAATATATCCCATCTTAGGGCTTTTGGTTGTAAGTGCTTTGTGCATAACAATGGCAAGGACTCCCTAGGTAAGTTTGATCCCAAAAGTTATGAGGGAGTATTCCTGGGATATTCTTCACATAGTAAGGCTTATAAAGTCTATAACAAAAGAACTATGTGTGTTGAAGAGAGTGTGCATGTTGTTTTTGATGAAACTAAGATTCTCTCTGAGAGACAGGAACAAGTAGATGAAGAAATTGGGATGGTCAGAAACTCAGACAAAACAGGAGCAACACTGGAGGAAGGAACGGGTGATGGAATAGGTTCATCCATCCCAGGCAACATGCCAGGGGGAACTGAGCAACAAACAGATTTCCAAACCTCATTGGAACATGTCCCTTATCCTGTTCCTCAGCAACAAGACACTGTAGGATCTTCAAGTAATACCCAGTTGGTTGTAAAACCACACATTTATCAAAGCTCACACCCCACTGAGAATATTATAACTGATCCAACATCTGGAATCAGAACCAGACCCTCTTTGAAAAATCTGTGTGCATTTGATGCTTTTCTATCCCTGAGTGAACCTAAAAATATTGCTAAAGCTTTGTAGGATGCAGATTGGGTAAATCCAATGCAAGAAGAACTCAACCAATTTGAAAGGAGTCAAGTTTGTCATCTGGTACCTAGACCCTTTGATAGATTAGTGATTGGCACAAAGTGGGTATTCAAAAACAAACTTGATGAAGATGGAATGGTTACAAGAAACAAGGCAAGATTGGTGGTTCAAGGATACAGTCAGGAGGAAGGAATAGACTATGATGAAACCTTTGCTCCTGTGGCATGGTTGGAAGCAATTAGACTCCTCATAGCCTTTGCTTATTTCATGGAATTCACCCTTCACCAGATGGATGTCAAGAGTGCCTTCCTGAATGGCTATCTCAAGGATGAAGTGTTTGTAAAGAAGCCTCCGGGGTTTTAAAACAAAGAGAATCCTGATCATGTGTACAAGCTTGACAAAGCACTGTATTGATCCAAGCAAGCTCCAAGGGCATCGTATGAAAGGCTTTCAAAATTCCTGTTGGAACATGACTACAAGAGAGGTAATTTATAGCACCTTATTCTTGAAGGAAAAAAGGTAAAGATTCTTGGCAGTGCATATATATGTAGATGACATAATCTTTGGGGCAACTTCTGAAAAGCTAAGTAAAGAATTTGCTAAACTACTAGGGAGTGAATTTGAAATGAGCATGATGGGTGAGATTAACTTCTTTTTAGCCTTACAAATGGAACTATGATCTATCAGCAAAAATATGTGAAAGGATTGCTTAAAAGATTTAAAATGGAAGACTCAAAGGAAATTGATACTCCTATTGCAACAACCACAAAATTAGATGTAGATGAACCTGGTTCATCCGTCGATCAAAAGTAGTATGGAGGAATGATTGGTTCATTGTTGTATCTTACTGCCAGTAGACCTGACATTGTTTTCAGCGTAGGGATTTGTGAAATATTTCAGGCTAATCCAAAGGAATCACACTTAACTGCAGTGAAGAGAATCTTGAGATACCTTAAAGGCACCACCGACCTCTGTCTTTGGTATCCTAAAGGTAGTAATTTTGATCTTGTGGGATATGCTGATGCTGACTATGCAGGATTTTTGGTAGATAGAAAGAGCACCTCAGGTATGGCACACTTTTTGGGCTCATGTCTTGTGTCTTTGGCTACTAAGAAACAAAATTCAGTATCTTTATCTACAGCTGAGGCTGAGTATGTGGCTGCAATCTCATGTTGTGCTAAGTTATTATAAATTAAACAACAATTGATGGATTTTGGTATAGAGGTTGGATGCATCCCTATCTTCTGTGATAACACTAGTGCTATCAGTATGGCGAAGAACCCCGTTCATCATAAAAGAACAAAGCACATAGATGTTAGACACCATTTCTTAAGAGACAACTATGAGAAGGGAATGATATCTATTGAATTATGTGCTACTGATAAACAAATTTCTGACATCTTTACTAAAGCACTGAGTAGAGAGCATTTTGAAATGAACATGTTAAGTTAGGGATGATTAAGATCACCTAATTGAACCAGTTCAAAACAAAAATGAAAAAAAAGAATTTTTTTGGCAAGGAATTCTTAAATCTGTGTAAAGAATCAGAATAATAATTGTTCAGTTTCATGCTATAAACAGCATACTCTCTTGCCATGTGTTAATATGACTCCTTGGTTACTAATGATGTTTTTATATTTTTGAAAATTAAGGCTTAATCAAGAGATTCTAACAAGATGAACCTGGTTTATCGCTGCTAATTCATATGACAGACGAGGTATGTGCTCACCACTATACACATATTGAAATATTTATAGTTAATCATGAGCAGGACTCTATCTATAAAAAGCTCTTTTAAAATTCTAGTCCTTATCCTAAATTTTAACCTGTTCCAAAGAGTCCAATCAAATTAAAAAGGCCTAGATCATAGGATAGTCATAACAGTCACTTTACAACTGACACTTCTGAACCGATTAGACTTCTTCTTGACCCAAATTACACCCGTTGTTTATTAATTACCCAAGTCTTTAAAATACCCATCATCACTTCTCTAATTCTTCATTCACTTTCTTCCTAAAAGGAATAACCGTCGAAACCCTTTCAACCTTCTGCTCAAACATCTTGATCCTAATCTTCTTCCTTTCTTCAAAAAAAATTCATCACAATGGCTAATACTCCACCACCTGCTTCATCATCCTCCACCACACCTGACTACAATATCACACTCAAAGATACCGGTTCCACCCCATCTCAATCAAATTCTTCCACCCCATCTCAATCCCATCCCACCACCCCTCAAAAAAATCTTGTCCCGTCTCCTCCAATCACTCTCGTTGTTCAACCAAGCCCTAACCCAGAATCCAAGAAAAGGCGTGTCAAAATGCTAGCTAGAAAAACCGTGGCTTCTGGCTCTCTAGCTAGGAAATTGAACGCTAAGCTTCAAGCCAGCCAGGCTCAAGAATCTGATAACTCCAATGACTCCGTCAAGTCAGCAACTGGTTCATCCAATTCTGAACAGGTATCAACTCCTAAAATTGGGTCTGAGCCTAAACAGGTTACTTCTGAAAATAGGTTTGTTCTGATTGGGTCTGTAGTAGATGTGGAAGTTCCTTATAGGTGACAAAGAGGTGGTAAAAATAAAATTGTGAAAGAAAATGAGAGAGAGGGGGGTGGAAGCACTGTGAGGGGAACATGGGTAGAAGGTACTCCATTGGCAATTTGTGGTACTGTCCTAGTGTTAGTTGAAGAAGGTGCCAAAGACTTAGGGGGAAGTAACTCAGGAGAGGCTGCTGAGGGGTTAGAAATTCTTCGACAATATACTGATGAACCTGGTTCATCCATTGAGGAAACTTTGGCTGACCTTATGAGAATGTTAGGGGAGAGTTATAAACCCAAAAGGAAGAGGACACCCAAGACTAAAAAGGTTGAAACTCCAGTTGAAAGTAAGAAGAGAAAAGCCACTCCCTCTGCTGAAACTTCCATTCATAGAGGACGAACTACACGTAGTTCAATTAGGCAGAGAGAAGAGGAGTTGCAGAAGGCTTTGAAGGAGAGTAAGAGAAAGAGAGTTGAAAAAGGGAAGGCAAAGGTGTTTGAGCCTGTAGAGGCTGTTGACATTGAGGAGATGGAGCTGGTCCATTGAGAAGAAAAAATGGCATATGTTGAGGTTAAGACACCCAAACCCAAGAAAGCCAAGACTTCTTCCAAGAAGTCTGCATCTGTGTCTGCTACACCCTCAACTATTGCCAAGAGGACTAGTTCTACCCTGAAATCAAAGAAGGTTCAGATTGATAAAGAGGAAGATTGGAGTGGTGAAGAAGCTGAGGAGTCTGGATTGACCAAATTTGGAAAACGCACTATTCTAAAGGGGAGATTGTTGAAGGATCTGGAGGAGTATTGCCTGGTTTACCTATTGGATACCTTGGAAGCGCAGGGCTGGAAGGACATGGTCCTTCAGTTATATGGAAGGCTGGCCAGGAGTGAGATTGTAGTGTTCATGGCCAATGCTAAGATCAAAGATGGTAGGGTCTCCAGTCAGGTAAAGGGGACTAAAATCACCTTTGATGACAAAGAGCTGGGAGAAGTTCTTAGGATTCTAGCTGAGGGATATGATGATTATACAACGCATAAGTGGCCTAGCTTGGATGATCTTCCTTCTACACTACAGATTACCAGAAGGTTCAGTGACAATGCTGAAGAAGTGGAACCAAGGGTTGTGTACAAAAGCGAGATGAAACCCCAACACAAGGTGGTGTTTGAGTTCATCAACAAATGCGTACAGCCTAGGAAAGAGAGAAGGCACATAGCAAACTATATGGATTTAACCCTCATGGAGTTCCTGGAAAGTGGAAGGAAAATCAACTGGCCCTATTTCATTATTCAGTTGCTGGACAGAGTGGTAAATAGTTCTAAGGCCCATGCCATCCCATATGGTTTCCTCCTGACGACTGTGCTTGCTCACTTTAAAGTGCCCTTGAAGAAGGAAGAAATGGCCACTATCAAGGACCATTTTGGGAAGAACACGCTTCTGGCATGTGATTATATCTTGAATTTTCCTGACAATGAACCTGGTTCATCTAGCAAAACACTTGTGAACAGCAAGGTCAGGGCTCTTGTACGAGAAGGTGGGGTTAAGGATGCTGAAATTCTTCAATCAAAGACCCGCCTTGCAGAGGTTGAGGCTGAGAGAGATGCCCTCAAAACTGAACTGGCCAAAGAAAAGGAGAATAATGAAGGGATTCTTCAAAATATGTTTTCCCTCATCTAAGCAAAGAACCCAACCTCCACTCCTTCCCAGGCTTAGGTGTCCAGTGCCCTGTCGTTACCCCTCAATGACCCAGATTCAGGATTTGTTTGGCTATCTTTTGCTCATGATTGTAACTACTTTTATTTATTTGTGTGTTTTGTAGCTGAACTATGCATTTATCAATGGATTTTGTTGTTTCTGCTCTTATTTGTTTTGTCTCACTTTCTTTGATAGTTTTCATTCTTGATTCACTATTGATGATTAATACATGTTTGCACTTGCAGTTGCCCCACTGGCCATGAGTAATTCTTATCAATCTGGTATTATAACATTTTGCAGTTTCTCGATGATGCCAAAAGGGGGAAGATGTGCTATATTGAAAAAATGTGATATTTATAACCTAATGAACCCGATTCTTTATGATAAATTCTAAATGCTCTAAGAAGTGTCAATGTTAGATTAAAGTGATTACATGACTAAGCACAGAGTTTGTCATCATCAAAAAGGGGGAATTTGTTGGATCAAGAAGCTGAATGGTTTTGAAGATTGACAAAAGAATTCAGAGTTGAACCAGGTCCATCACTAGAGACATAGACACATGCAGAGTAAATGGCACGTGAGGTGCACAAGCAGGAGATAAACACAATCAGTGATCTAAAGAGATATCTCCTGATCGAAAAGGTTGCAAATTGATAGGGAGATGGACTCCTTATTCAGTAAGAACATAATCAAACTAAAGGAGGATTTAGGGAGATGAGATCAACTAGAACTCTTCCACCAAGGAAGAGTAGCATCCGAATTCTAGTATATCTCTTTGTCTACTAAATCCTATTTATTGTTCAGTGTTCTTATTGTACATGTACGCACAAAATCAGAAGCAAAACAAGAATTGAGAGCAAAATTAGAAAGGCGATTGCAAGTAGTTCATGTGAGATTTAAGTGTGCGACTCTAAAGCTACTTGGACCAGCTAGAAAAACCAGTTTCATCTGTTGTTATTTAGTCTAGTTTATTTGTAGTAGGTGATTACAAATTTTACCTTTCAGCTTTATCTAGAAGCAATTGTAACAGGTACTGAGTGTTCAAGTTATAGTTAACTTGAAGTTTGTCGCAAATAGCTAGAGGCTAGTTTGCCACAATGGGTTAGAGTTAATCCTTAGGTTTACAAAAGAGTTTATTTTGTAAATGATGTTTGGCTCATTTTTTTAGTGAAGAGTTTGGGAAAATCCTACTGAGAAGTAGGTCGTGGTTTTTTCACCTTTTGAGCCAGGTGTTTTCCATGTAAAATTGTTGTGTTCTTTAAATTCCGCGTTTATTCCGCAAACTGTAGGAGTTGGAACACATAGAAGAACCTGGTCCTTCTATAACTACTGCACGAGAAAATTGTTCACCGCACAAATCACACCCCCCTCCCTCTTGTGTGGTATTGACATTGTCACACCTCCTTTTTCACCACCCCGGATTAATGAAGGGTGATTAGGGAGCTTTTCCACTTTAAGTGACATTATTCGGATTTGGGATTTATTTATTAATTTCGGAGTCGCCACCCGGATTTTTGACGATGCTCCGGGACACCGTTTTGTTTTAGAATCCCAAACCGAGGAAACTTTGATTCTGTTTTGATTTGTCTGCGACCAGAAATCCGAGTAAGGAATTTTGTTAACCCGGGAGAAGGTGTTAGGCACTCCCGAATTCCGTGGTTCTAGCACGGTCTCTTAACTATTAATATTTGGCCTAAATTGTCCGATTATTTATATATTTTAGCCTATTGTGTATTTAGCCGTTTTAATTCTCAACCGCTTTTAATATTTATGAATTTATCTTGAAACAAGTCACGATGGAGTGCACTTGTTTGTCTTTTGGACACATTATTACTACGCCACATGAAATGCACCCGTAATTACAGCATGTGATTTTTATTATAATTTGATGTTGAAGACGGGGACATGAGTTGTCACACCCGAGTGTAGATTAAATAGTCAAGACTATGATCGTGACTGTTTTATAATGCCTATTTGAGGCGATGTTTGAGTATTCTTTATGTTTTCTATTTGAAGGAGGATTTTAGTTTTAAAATCAATTAGGGCGTTTATGGATTTATCTTAGACAAGTCACGATGGCGTGCAATTGTTGTTTTTGAGCACACGACAAACACGTCACATGAAATGCACCCGTGGTTGCTATGTACGTTTTGTTAATGTTTGGTGTTGAGGGTCGGGGGCATGAGTTGCCACTCCCGAGCGTAGGTTATGGTAATTTGGAGATAAAATTCGATCTTATAAAATTTCAAACTAAAGGTCTCATTCTACCTAGAAGATCTCCTAAAATAATATTCATTAGTCTAAGGATAACAGGTTTCGGGCTATGGCCATATTTTGGCCCCCAAATTGTTTCAACCCTTTTGGTCAATCCCAATTGTGACTAGTTTGTAGGAAGGCCACTAATTTAGGAAATTCAGTTAAGTCTTAAGGCTCTTTACTTTCTAGTTTGGTGAATAATAAGAAGCATAGCAGTCAAGAATAAATATTTATTCATGCATACGCTTATAAGCATACAAACACCTTATTTACTGTTTTTCGGCCTTGAATTGGTAAGCTAGAACTATCTATTGTTCTTTGCGAGAACTTTGTAATCTTGAAAGAATAGCATGGCATAAACAGATTTTACTAGTTCACAATTTGCAGTTTTTGTCCATTTTTAGACAGCCTAAACACAGATCTAAAATCGGGATTTGTATATATTTTTAAGGTACCAATATTCATACATCTATCTCGAAAAAAAAAATTTAAAGGATGTGAGATAAGTTAAAATATTTTGGATCACCAATTTCTATTCATATTGAAAGTTACAGAATCTGAAATAACATGATTCCAAAATTCTAGTAGATGTCTATAGGGAGATTTTCATATAGACTAATTCGGATATAAATTCATGCTTTTAATTGAACGTCTACTCTCATCATACTACTTCTTAAAGCAGATAACTCTAATCCTTGGGCCCGTCTACTCCCTCATGGCCCGATAGCCTAAGGAGTTAAACTTGATTAAAGCCTTAATGGGTNGCAGTATCCAGTCCATATTTACAACTAAGTAACAAAGTAGAGAGAGAACAACACTGCTCCTGCGCAAGCCAGCCTTCAGAGGCTTTGAAATCTATATTTTTGTCTATTTTTTCTTAATCACCAGACGACTAACTTAACAAACACATTTTAGGCATGTTGTAAGGCAACATGACCATTATTGGGTCAGGTTTAATCCCAATCATGCAATAGTGTCAATTCTAAAGGACAGAACCTACGTTGGTGCACTCTTCTTGGAATGAACCTGACCATAAAGAGGTCAGGTTCAGCTCCGAAGATGCAAACCCATCGACCCTTTAATCATTCCACAGGTTATTGCCTAAATTCATACAATGATTTGACTACCCTTAGGCGTTTCTTAAGGCATGGATCCGACCATTTATGGGTTCAGATTCCTGTCTTAATGCCTTTTGTGATAATAATCTAACTATTCTATAACTGTTTATGCATGATCATAGGGGGAATCTGACCATGGATGGGTCAGACTTTTAAACCAATAATGCCAACACAAAACTAAGTCTGGATCTCTATAGATACTTGCTATCTGAGACCCTTTAATGATCAAAAGGACATAAATAAACGCATTTTAACTACCAGTCCAAATTGCTGCTAGGACAGTAATACCAATAGGTTTCTTAAGCATTTGCAGGATGAGTCATACCATAAAGGGGTTTGACCCAACCTTGATGATGTTCTTGCATCATTTTTGACAGAATAGCTTTTTGCCTTTCATGGACTGAATCTGGCCATGGAAAGGGGTCAGATTTAACTCCATAAAGGTTCTATTCATCTCATAATTGTTCTGTGATTTTTTATTCTTTGGGCATTCTGGAGAAGGTGAATCTGACGAAGGGTTAAGATTCCCTACTCTCAAGCCACTGTTGGTACCCATTTTTGTACCCTTAAGGGGTGACAAACTACTGTTTAAGCACCTAAGATGGGGTGAATTTGACCATTATAGAGGGTCAAATTCATCTACCCTATTGCTATTTTATAACAAAATTTAGATATTTAAAGTCTAACCCCAACCGGATCCTAATATCCCGTCCTTCTGTTAAACTACGCCTGTTAGCCCCCATAGGGCATAACTGAAATGGTTGTGATCAATTGTATATACCTCAATTACAATTGAAGGTGACTCAAAATGCTTATATTCCTCTGCCTAAATTATAAATACTGATAATCTTCATTAACTGGGCACCTTGTACCCTTCTTCATATTGCTTCTTTTACTTGTTGAAACTTGTATCTATCTTCTTAATCTCTCATTGCCTTTCACCATAGGATGGATAGATATTTCTGCCTTAAGGCTCTTTTTTTTTCAGAAGCTCACACGTCTTAGAAAACTCATGATCTGTTGGAGACCTTACATTTACTCATCATAAATAAGATGCAAAATTGAGTTCCTCTAACTCAATACTTCCACAGCTATATCTCTTATCGATCGTCTTTCCAAATGTAGGTATCGTCGTGTTACAAATAAAATCGAATTTAGAAGTTTGAATTCTTACAACTGAGCTCTATCACACGATCTAGAGTAAAGAGTAACAGTCCTAAATGACCTGTAGCCTCCTGCTTATAAGTGTGGTGCACGACACACCCATAAACAAGACTCTACTAGACACGGCTTGTAGATTCGCTAGGACAAAACTTCTTTGATACCACTTTTGTCACGACCCAAACTGATGGGCTGCGACAGGCACCTGGTACCTTACTCAACCGAGTACCAAAGTAATGTATCTTTCTTATTACATCATCATATACTCGTGACATACGGGCCTAATAGGTCAACATAATCATTTATAAACTCTAAACATAGGCCGACAAGGCCATACAAGTATTCGTATGCATGAAATATGTCTACAAGCCTCTAAGAGTACATAAGTATCATAAAAGTCAGAAATGAGCCACGTCATACCAATCAATACATGTCCTAATTATACTAACCAAATAAGTAACTCCGGAGCAAATAGAGCGCACCAACATCTTCCGCAGAGCTATAGCCTACTTGTAGGGCTCTCGACCTATCTATCAAGACCTGCGGGTATGAAACGCAGCGTCCCCAGGCAAAATGGACGTCAGTATGAAATAATCTACCAAGTATGTAAGGCAGTATAACAAAAGCTGAAACTAAACTGATAATCTGAACGTATGCTTACCTGTTGATACTGGCTCAATTCTCTCAATATAATAAGTAAAATATTTGTCCGTCCCTATAAGGCTCGATATAATATATATATATATATATATATATATATATAACTGCTCTGTCATAGTAGGCTCGCTCATAGCCACAGTAGGCTCGGTATATAACTTACCAACTGATCATAGGTTTCCTAATAGGGGCCTGCCAATCGATTATAGCTCGATGGTAATGAAAATACTGTAATAATATTTATATAAACTCTCTGATTTCTTGACAAGAAGAAGGAAATACTCAAATGAATATGATGTCCCGATAAAGAGAATATTGTAACTTACAAAACTAGGAAAATATACGTAATTTCCGGAATATGAATTTTTCTTTATCCTCGTTATCGAACTTATATAATTACTAGATCATGCCAAAATGAAAGAAGGGCTTAGCCTTAACATACCTGGAGTAGGGAAAACTCCGTATAATATTCTTGGTGAAGATTGCGCCGTACTTTTATAACCGCAAAATTTTGATGGAATTACGCTGAAGTATTTGAACGAAAATAAGCTTCTACTTCTCTGAATTTTTCTTTATCGAAATGAGCTTCTGCTCATTTGAATTTTTAATAACGAAGTGAGCTTCTGTACTTTGAATAGTTTTGAATGAATTTGGACTTCTCTACTTTGAATTGTTTTGAACTAAGAAAATGGAAATGTTTTCTTGCTTTTGAATTAAGAACATATTTGGTTCTTTTGTCTAAAAGGAAAATGGAACCAGATTGTAGTAAGCTACTCATTAAATTTTAACTAACTCTTAGGTGGCCACCTACTCCAACGTGACCATGAGTCATTGTTTGGAAAGTGGTTGGCTGCCACGTTTCTTTTGGGATAATTATTAATTTTTATCTACTTATTAGTTAATTAGGCAATGTTCCGTTATCCGGTAGTTTACCAATTACCCGCATAATTTAAAAATTATCTCAAATTACCTAAAAATACTACTCATTTTTTATATACTTTATCTATCATATTATCACGGCCATATGATACCTTCTATGGCACTAGTCCATAATTATCGGGTAGTATCGCTCGACCCGTACTTTATCCCAAATTGGCCATTTTCAACGAAACTCGTTTTCTTTAACTTGCTTCCCCTCTCACCTTCACGAATTTACTTATCACTTGTTTAAAATAGCATAATCCTTATAATTTTCAAATAATATTTTCCTTGGACTGATGTCAATTACATTACGCAAAATTCAACGTACAATACTACAGGGTGCAACATCGTCGTTATTTAATACAGCGAAGCATAACATCGACGTAATACTACAGGGCGTAACACTTGGGAGGGTAATCGGGTCGTGACAATTATACCCTGGTTCTTCCCTCTCTCAACTCGCAGTAGTTTCCAGGATGCTAAATATTAAAATGGAGAATACTTTATCACAAAAAGGTTATAACCAAATGATGCAATTGTTGAAAGAGGCTTTACCAGAAGATAACACAATGCTTGATAACTATTATGAGACCAAAAATCTAGTGCATAGCTTGGGTTTTCCAGTTGAAAAGATTGATTGTTGTAATTATGGATGTATGTTTTATTAGGGTGGATATGAGGAACTCACATTTTGCAAGTTTTGTGGCCACTGGAGGTACAAACGTCGTGCCGGTTCTCGTAAGAGGAAATTAATCCTCTACAAAAAAATGTAATATTTTACTTTGATTCCTAGATTGCGGAGATTATATGCATCTCGTGCCACAGCCGTTGACATGAGATGGAATCATGATCACATACAAGAGGAGGGCATAATGCGTCATCCATCAGACTCTAAGGCTTGGAAGCACTTCAACGAAACTCATCCCTTTTTTGTCGCTGAACCAAGAAATGTGAGGTTGGGATTATGTACTGATGGTTTTCATCCCTTTGGTCAATTCGGGGAGGAAATACTCTTCATGGATAGTGATTGTCACTCCATACAATTTTCCTCTAAGGATGTGTATGAAATAGGCGTACATGTTCTTAACTGTCATTGTTCCAGGGCCAAACAACCCTAAACAAAAAATTGATGTTTATATACAACCTTTAATAAAGGAATTGACCTTGTTGTGGGAGATGGGTGTAGAAGCATTTGACATCTCAAAAAACAAAATTTTCAATTAAGGGCCTCTTTGATGTGGACAATCAATGACTTTCCAGCATATTCTATGTTATCTAGATGGAGTATTGTCGGTAACTTAGCATGTCCTTATTGTATGGAGGAAGCACAATCCTTTAGATTACGTCATGGTAGGAAAACAACTTGGTTTGACAGCCATAGAATGTTTCTTGACCAAAATCATCCGTTTAGGAGAGATCGTAAAAAATTTCGTAAAGGTCAAACTGTCAGAAGGCTATCACCACCCCTTAGAACGGGAGAGGAAATATTAAACCAAATTTGTGAGTTGGGACTGAGGAAAGTAACTGAGCTAGATGCAGAAGAAGTTAATGGGAGAATTTCTAGGTGTTGTGGATGGAAAAAGAGAAGCATCTTTTGGGATTTGCCTTATTAGAGCTCAAACATGATTCGACATAATCTCGATGTCATGCATATTGAGAAGAATTTCTTTGATAATGTATTTAACACAGTTCTTAATGTTGATGGCAAAATAAAAGACAATCAAAAGGCACGTGAAGATATGATAAACTATTGTGATCGACCGCAATTGGCAAAGAATCCTATGGATGGAAGCTATCCCAAAGCTGCATATACAATAGAGAAGAATCAAAAAATTGCCTTGTTCAATTGGTTAGAAAATGTGAAGTTTCCAGATGGGTATGTTTCGAATTTGAGTTGATGCCTAGACACAGACAAGTATAAATTATTTGGTATGAAAATTCATGATTGCCATGTGTTCATGCAACGATTAATGTCTATTTCCTTTCGTGAGCTACTTCCTAGTAACGTGTGGCAAGCACTTACGGAATTCAACTTATTTTTTAAGGATCTCACCTCGACTGTTCTTCGAGTGCTAGACATGGAGAGATTAGAGGCAGACATCCCATAGATCTTGTGTATGTTAGAGCGTGTATTTCCTCCTGGATTCTTTAACTCAATGGAACATGTGCCTGGACACCTGCCATATGAAGCAAGCCTAGACACCTGCCATATGAAGCAAGCATTGCTGGACCTGTACAATATAGATGGACGTATCCTTTTGAGAGGTAATAAACTTTTTATGATTTTATTATGACAAGTATACTACACATGACTTTATGAATTTAATGGTCTATCCATTTACTTGTATAGGTACCTTCGAACTCTTAAAAATGATAGGGAATAAAGCTAGTGTCGAGGGTTCAATTTGTAAAGCATACTTGATGATGGAATCAACACAATTATTTTCTCATTATTTTAAACCTCATGTCATGACACGTAATCATAATTTGGCCCGTAATGATGATGGTGGTGTTATGGAAGAACTTGAAGGAAATTTATCTATATTCACCCATCCAGGCCGACTATGGGGAAAAGGAAAAAAGAGAAGTTTGTCCCTCGAAGAAATCAAGGCAGCCCAAACTTATATTCTACTAAATTGTAAGTAGTCATGGGAAAGATAAATGTCATCTGTGTGAAGGATATTGAGATAGCTTCTTCCTTCTCTGTGCGTGGGTTAGCCCTTGATCGGATAATTATTCTTATTTAAAAGTCAAAAAATAGAGTTCTTTTCACTTTAACAACTGTGTTTTTTCTAACAACTCGAAAGGCTGATTGCACTAGTCTCATAGCCCTCTCTTTAGCGTCCCGCCATTCCTTCTTGTTAACACAGGTAGAGGTTGAGCCGTTTGTAAGGTATCATTTTTCAATCCCTTCATAAATATATCCATATATTTTGAGTCTGTATTTAACTTATTTTGTTGCAATGAAGTATGTACATACAACGGTTGCAAGAAGAATTCTCCAATCTATCTCAGGATCAAATAAATGAGAGTCTCAAAACTTGTTTTGCTATATGGTTCAAGGAATATGTAAGACTATAAAAATCATTATCTTTTAAGCAATTATGTACTTTAATTGGCTTGTTATATTTAACTAAGTCTTATAATTTTTGTGAAATAGGTTCGATGTAACCACATTGAGAACCAATTCTTGCGTAGTCTTGCTCATGGAGCATTAATAAGCGCAAAATATTATCCGGTGTATTTTGTTAACGGATACAAATTTTACACGGAATGTCATGGTAGTGCAAGATCAACAATAAATAGTGGAGTTTGTATCTCAGATACAAATGTTGCTGACTATTATGGACGGATACAAGAGATTATACAATTGGAATACCGCGAAAAACCTTTAAAGCACTGTATTATTCAAGTGTGAATGGTTTGATCCAACTGTGAATGTTGGTTTCAAGGAGCATAACCAATACAAATTAGTCGATGTGAACCATCGCCGTCGTTTTAGAAAGTATGAACCTTTTATTCTTGCGATGCAAGCAACTCAAGTGTGTTATGTGCCTTATCCTAGCACAAAAAAGGACAATGATGATTGGGTAGCTGTTTTGAAAGTTAAACCTCGGGATGTTATTGAACTTCCTGATGAGGAAATAATATCAACTCCAGAACCAAATCTTCCATTCCAAGTTGAATAAGATGAAGTCCATTTGATAGATATGAATTTCACCACTGATGAGAATATAATCTTACATGATCCAAATGGGGATGTAACTGAAATGGTTGAACCCATTGATGATGGACTATTGATAGAGCACCAAGAGTTCGAAGAAGTATCTTCAGAAGACGAGTATGAAACTGAGGATGAAAATGATGAGGATGATGAGGAAGAGTTTGAAGAAGAAACAGATAATGACTAGTGTGTTGATAAAAATGCACTACTATATTTTTATTGAGTTTTGTTTTTCTAGTAATCTGTGTGGTATGTTATAAGTCATATATCTATTTTGTAGTATACTCTATAGAGAATCAAATTGAATACCACGTTTGTAGCTTACATTAGTCTGACATTGTGTTGTGCCTCTTTTTACATTAGTCTGACTCTTTTTTGTAGCAGTAGAATAATGTTTATTATCAACTTAATAGTGTTACGTAATTAATATGTCTCAGTTCAGAATTAATTGGAGCCAAGATCGTTGTATTTTGGTCTAAAGAAGTTATCAAATTCAACAATTCAGTGAGTAGTTTAAGCATTGGATAGATCAGGTATTTTTTATATTTTGTTATGTCTCTTTGTATAAATTTAATAGTGTCTTTTTGATATTGTCTTTAGCAGAACATTTGATTTTGAAGCTTCATATGCCATATGTTATTTATATATGCATTGTTTCACATCCTTCTTTTATTTATTTATTTTGTATATATGCCTCGAGGTAGAGGTCGAGGTAGCGCAGGCCGTGTAGGTAAATCTTCAGGTAGGGGTAATTTTTCTACTCGTGTAAATATGCCTATTGTTCTCATTCCCATAATCAGTCCTCAACAAGGTGGTACAAGTTCCTCAGGTGGACCAGATCTTGTCAATCAAGTTCAAACATTAGGTCCTAGTAGTACGCCACCAATTCAAACATTAGGCCATGGTAGTACCCCAACTATTAATTTGGAACCATCTCCAAATACCCCTAATCAGAGCAACACAATAGGTGAGGGTACATCTTCTCAAAGCAACATAATAGGCGAAACTGAGCGTAACAGTACCCACAGGCCACAAACGCTTCTTACTATTTCTCCTACAGGGTTAGTGCATACTTGTACTACTACTTTTAGTATATTTTTATTGATATACGATATGCCTTTAAATAATTTCTTCTAATTTGTTCAGGATAGAGCCTTCATTTGAATGCTCTGAGTGTATATATAAGTCTTTCAAGCATGAACTTGATCCTAATGGAATCAACTGGAAAAGCGTCTCAAATGAGATAAAACAATTTATTTTGGAGAATTCAAGGTATAATCCATCACAATTGAATTTAGAAAGTATATTAACTTTTATATGTAACTTATTAATGTTATTACTTTATAAAATTATTTCAGAAGGCATTCGACTGGGATTCTTCAATTGATAGTGCGGTGCAGATCCAATGGGAGTGTAGGGTAGCAAAAAAATACAGTGATTTTGTTAGCAAACTAAAATCAAATAGGGTGCAACCGAACACAATTCCAAATAATGTGTGGGAAAGTTGGTTGAGACTTTGGAAAGATTCTAAGTGTGTTGAAAAGTCAGAAATAAATGTAAAAAATCGTTGTGGTGGGAGCGGAGTTGCCACTGGGACTCACACAGGTGGCTCTATTAGTGTTGAGGAGCATCGCAAGAGACTTGTAAGTGGATATAAAATATCTGAAAATCTCATTTAAGTTTGCACTAATCGAGCCTCTTTGTTTACTTGGAGCTTTTCTTACTGTCACCTCTTTTCTCTGTGCAAAATAGAGCCTCTTGTTTACTTTGAACTTTTCTTACTGTGGTATATACTGTTTCCGCAGATTGTTATCATCTAGAGTAACCTCATTAGCCCCAGAACACATCTTTAAATCTATTTTAGGCTAGGATTTGTAAAGAGAATTAGACTTCTACATTTGATGTGAGTGGAAGCTTATGGTTCATATTTGAATGTTCTAGTGGTCACTTCATTCTTTGCAGTGGTGGTTAACCCTCTTGTGTTTTAGCCTGTACCTATCCAATATAAGAAATAGTTCCACATCACAGAAAATTACAACTTATAGATATTACCATTGATCAGATAATCTCAACAAGTTCTAAAGAATGAGGAATTATAAACCAAATATGATTTCTACTTACTATCTGAGAGTGCCGGAGGTGAACATCTCAGTGACAAAGTTAATGTTTCTATTGGAAACATCAACCCAAGAAGTGTAAAATTTCATGATGTTTTTATGCTTGAGTGTCTTGAGCAGATGAATTTCGCAGTACAGCCTCTCAAGATCTTCTGGACTTTGCATAAAGTCATAAAGCTTCACCTGATTCCATGCTACTTTCAATCCCTTCATATTCATCAAAAGCCTTATAACTGCAAGATGTTTGTAGTTGGCACTGGATTGATTATATTTTCATTCTGGCTTGGCACTGGATTGATTATATTTTTTTCATTCTTATTGAGTGCAGTTGCGCCGTTTCAGTCCGCTAATAATCTCAGTTGCTGAAATCTGCTTCTGAAATAGAAAAAACTGGGATGGAATTATTAGTGTAATAGAACTGAAACTGAAAGTGCTGAAATTGAACTGAACTGAAATAGAAAAAACTGAAAGTGCTGAAATCTGCTTCTGAAATAAAAAAACTGAAAGTGTAATAGAAAAAACTCTTAAACTGAACTGAAACTGAAAGTGCTGAAAACTGCTTCTACCCATATATACTGAAAGTGCTGAAATCTGCTTCTGCTCAAGGTATATATCAAGAAGAGAACCTTAGTGTAAGGGTACCGTCCATCCGAAATAAACCTATGAATTTACTGTTTTCCAATTTTAGCCATATCTGTAGTTACAAGAACTGTCGAATAGATGCTGCAAACAAATAGAGCATTTTGATAACCTTGAGATGTTATTTGTAGAAATGATAGTACAAAACCGGTCCTATTTTGACCTCTTTGCTGGCTTAGCCTGTTGCATGGACTTCAAGATCCAGCAATTCATCAGACATATTTACATTAAGTCTAGAAAGACCATACATTAAAACTGAGGCAGTTTCATCTATACATTTCCACTGCCAACTTTTACTTGCTAGACCTTACTGATCTATATTTGTATTTTGCAGCCCAGAATAGGTAGTGTATGAAGTTTAATGCACTGAGTATGCACATTAGTCACTAGAACCTCTCTAAACGGTAGTGATTCAAGTTGCTACCAGAGAGCCATGCATTGTGCTTTGAAATACCTGTCACACTATTTACTATGGATATTATCACTGAGCTAAGATAGTACCCTATGGCTAAAGAAGCCCATATTAGAGATGTTTCCAACGCTCTCATACTCACTGGTGCTGGGATGGGTTGGTTTTAAAGGGGTTGGTTTTCTTGGTGTTTCAACAGTATGCATATCAGTTGTGAGCATTTGCTTTTGTTCCTCTATCTTCTTAATTGAATAACTTTTGTATAGGCTGTTAAAAAGGGTCGAGATCCAACATCAAGTGAGTTGCATTTGCACGTCCATACACATGGTAATGATGGAAAATCTTTTGTTGCTGAGAAATCCCGAATCGTACATGTAAGATAACTTTTTAAATAATTTTATTGAATTTACTTTCATATATTTTTTTATTGTAAATTGAATGCTCAATATTATTTAGTCTTTTTATTTCACTAATTATTAACTCTTCTACAGGAAAAATATCAGGAGATATTACCACAACAAACACAAACTCAATCTGATATTGATCGGTGTAACGTATATTATCAAGCCACGGGAGGAGAAAAGAAAGAAGAGTATATGGTCTTGGATCTCAAGCAAAATGCTACTACGGGCCAAATCTTCATGGATCTTTTGGATCTGATGCTACATCGTCAGCAACACCTCCAAATGCTCAATCAACACCGACGGGGAACCTGGATGAGTTAGTGATGCGATTGATTCCTATACTGACAGATCATATAGTTCTTGTAATCGTTAAGTGGGTACGCGAATTAGTTTCCTTACCCTCGCATCAGCCAAATACTGATCTTACCAACCACCCATTAGATGTGGCACCTACAGTTCCTACATCTTCTACTGCTGCTAACATTGATGAGGTTCATGCATTGGGTTCTGATGATGACTGTAACTCTCCAGCCTCGCGTAGTCAGCCTACTTTGTTTTGACTTTATTGTTAGTCCTTATGGATTTTTTTGTACTTAACGATATTGTTATATGCATTATGCTATATATATTGGACCTTGTTGAATATATTGTTAATTTATATTAATATCAGTTACTTTTTATTAAGTGTATTTAATAGCTTTTATGTAATATGCTAGAACATAGTACATTTAAAATAATAAATAAAAAGAATTTTAAAAAATCAGTAATATATTAAAAATAAATTAGCGACGGATACTTTCCGTAGCTAAAATTATCGCGTAAAATTAAATCTTGCGACGAATTGGCGACAAAAGGTTTTTGTTGCAAAAGGCAGGGAGAATTAGCTATAACACGTCTAGCGACGGACGATTTTGTCACTATAAGAAAAAACAACGAATTTTGTTATGTATTGCAGCGACGAAAGGCGTCAAAATAGCGACAGAAACAAGCAATATAGCTACGGTTAATTCCCTCGCTATCCTTTGCTACAGATATATGGCGTCGTTATTTCGTCGCTAATTCTGCGACGGTTTGGCATTTTTCGTCGCTATAAGCTTAGCTACGAGTATTTTAGGGACCAACTTGAATTCGTCGCTAATCCATTGCTAAACAACTGTAGCAACGAAAAACATTGATTTAGCAATGGAATGGGGTCGTCGCTAAACGCTATTTTTTTTTGTAGTGATAGCAGCGAGTTAAAATAAGGGCAAGCTTATGGACTGATACTTGTAGCATGTAGCTTTCATTCTGAGTGCAAGAGTGTTTGATTGCATCCCCTGTACCTATGTGTGAGTTGGGAATTTTCTTTGTTGTGAGCATGCACGAATTGCAAGATTTAGCAGAAGTTAGGTTCTTGAAGTATAATATAAGTGCACACTTAGTTGTGGGTAGCATTCTGTCATTTTGCTTGAGGCTCGAAGATTACAAGTTGATTAGTCGAATTGCTAAATGATTGTTGTCTTCCACGAAAGGTGAATAGAAGAATTTACATGCTTGTTAGCTGGCATTCAAACCCATCTATAGTCAATGTTGGTTTATGATCTATCGGAAATAGAGTAGTGTATGATACGATGATTTTGTTTTAGTTGCTTGAGGACAAGCAAGAGTCTAAGTTGGGGTGTTGATGTGCTGTAGAATTTCGGCACTTTTAATACTAATTGCATAGACTTTAGTTCGTCTTTTAAAGCATTGTTAGCTATTTATTATGAAGTTGTGGTGTTTTGACGTGTACGAGACTTGAAGAACCAAAAATACAGAAAAGAAGTCAAAACCCATAGAAGGCCAGAAATGCGGCAAGTTTGCGACCGCGGAAGTGATGTGTGGACTGCAAGCCTACCATAGACTGAAGCAGGTTTTTCAGCCATTGAAGAGAAGAATATGCGGTCCATTATCACTATGCGGACCGCAGAATGGAAATGCGATGGAAAACTAGGCAACTGGGCGTGTGATTATGCGATGACCTTTGCAAATATGCGGACTGCATACATGGTTTGCGACCATTCTGCGGTCGCAAATGGACTCTGCAGGGGTATTTTTAAGTTTGTGGACCCTAAATGAGTGTAATGTTAATGGGTGTTTACCATTGAATATATATATATATATATATATATATATATATATATATATATATATATATACATATATATATATATATATATATATAATGGTTGGCTGATATTTATTCATTTCTCATGCTTCATTTATTGTTGGTGGTTGCAAACATTAACTAATTCCATTTTAATCTTTTTTTACTTGGAAAAGTGGGTTAGGGTTTGATAGAATTGAATATCAAAAACTCAAGGCTTTAAACCTTGTTTAGTAGAATCGCTTAGGAATAAGTGGATTCTATTTTTCATAAATTGGTTATTCTTAATTGAAACTCTTTTATATTTGGAAAAATCATAAAGAGAAAATACTACCTAACTATTGAGAAATATTGGGTAGTCACTTAGAAACCATTTGCATATCAAAGGACCTTCCATTAGAAATATATCATATTAACACCTTGGTTTCCTTAATCAAATTAATTATATTCTCACAATACAATAGTCTTCATTACTACACATAATTACAACACTCTTTTTAAGCTAACAGAATAGAATTATGATTTAAGTCAAGTTTCACACTATTCAAATAATCTTTTCACACCTATTCCCTATGGGATTCGACCCCAACCTAGTTGGGTTATTATATTTGACATCGACCACCTTACACCATTTATATAGGTGTAATTTGAGCGTATTAAATTTTGGCGCCGTTTCCGGGAAATACGGTTTTGAAATTACTATTTAGTATGTGCTTTACTTTAAGTCTTCTTCTATTCCATAACACTTTGCTTGGTGTTACTAGGAAAACATGGCCGAGTTTGAAGAAGAAGAGAACCTTTTTGTGGATATCGATGAGTACATTGAGTATACAAATGACATTGTCCCACCAAGAGTTGATGTGTCCACCTTCAAGGTGGAACACGGTTTAATCCTAATGCTCAAAGCAGAGGGGTTTTTCAGAAATTCCACCAATGATGATCCGACACAATATCTCAGAAACTTCTTGGGTGTGTGTGTGATGCACAAGCAGAACAACGTTTCAGATGATGCCCTAAGACTGAGGGTGTTCAAGTACTTACTAGCTGGAGAGACAAGAAAATGGATCCAAAATCTACCACCTAATTCCATTAACTCTTGTCCAGAACTCGTCCGAGATTTCCTAGCTAAATGGTTCCTACAAAACAAGAAGTCCGAGCTCTGGGATAAACCTCCGGAAATTCGTTCACAACTGGCACAAACTCAAGTGTAGGTGCCTCAGCATCGGTGTCTGTAACCTGGATCAAATGGTAAATACACCTCTTGTTGATCATCTTTGTTGCCTTAAGGTAAGAAATAAACCTACCCTTCGGCTGGGTACTCCCAAACTCTGTGCACCACCTCTAGTTGCACCACACCATACAGGTGCTGGAGTGCCTCGAGCTGGAGGAGGTGTTGCGGACGAGTAGCTGCAGAACTGGCTGGTTGTGTCGTACCCTTGCCCACACTCTGGAGGGATGAACATCAATCCCTCTAAATGTGTCCCATGATACCGCACCCCGAGAATATGGATAGGTTCATAAATCAGTCCCCAAAATGCATATTCCCACACCTAGGACATGGGGGTCTCCGCTGCTACTGGAATCTCCCACCGGGCCGACCCTGCGAAGAGACTCCCTTGTTACCCTGACTGGGCCTGAAACGGCTCCACTGTTGTTGACCGGGACGTGATTGTGGTGCACTAACAAAAAGGAGTGGGATGGCCCGGTGTCATGACCCAATTTCCCTCCGTTGGGTATCGTGATGGCACCTAGTCTTAGGGACTAGGTAAGCCTAGTAGTTACTAAATAACAACAATAATAAAAGGAAAGTTAACAGTCTTGATATAGAATCTCAACCGAATGTACAAACTTTCCCAAAAATCGGTAATACAAGTCATAAGCTCTACGAATCTTCTACAACTTCTAAGTATAACTGTTTGGAACTAAATACAATAGTGTATAAATAATAAATACAAATAAGGTGACTCTGAAGCCTGCGAACATAGCAGCAGGTTACTTTGAGTCTCCTCGGCAATCATCTACACAGCTACTACAATATATACCTGGATTTGCACACAAAAATGTGAAGAAGTGTAGTATGAGCACACCACAACGGTGCCCGGTAAGTATCAAGACTAACCTCGGTGGAGTAGTGACGAGGACTAGTCAAGACACCACTGGTCTAAAAAATAAATAACTTGAATATATAAATGACCGAACGTTACATCTATCTAAGACTTCACGGAATAATTTACAACAATGACAATATAAAGTGGAAGGAAATTGTAGAAATCAATCACGGAACAGCACAAAAATACACAGAGAGATGGACAGCAAAACAAGCCGAATCGAAAGGAAACACAATACAATAGAGAACACCAATAACTCAACTCCATGACGGTTTGTTCACATCGGGCCTTCGCCATTAAAATCCATAACTGGTAGAAATGTTTAAACAACAGTTCATATGAAAAACTTTAACAAATAAAATCATTTTAGTATGGAAGAGTTTCCTTTGAAAACATACTTTCTCCAAAAGTAGATATAAGTATATTTAATAGAGAGAATTACGTAAAACATAGTTTCTTTCAAAATACGAAACTTCTCAAAGATGTTTTCCCAATAAATGACTTCCAAATATCATTTTAGGCAAGACTAGTGCTTTTCAAATATACCTTCGATGTATAAGTCATTCAATTATAATCATTTCAAACCATTACTTTTTTCAATAATACTTTTCAATAAAATCCTTTGATCAAAATCTCCTCAAGATTTATCCACCAGAATTCAGTCCGTAACTCAGAAATTACCATGCCGTACANGTATCATTTTAGGCAAGGCTAGTGCTTTTCAAATACACCTTCAATGTAAAAGTTATTCAAGTATAATCATTTCAAAAACAATTGATTTTTCAATAATACTTTTCAATAACACCCCTTGATCAAAATCTCCTCAAGATTTATCCACCGGAACTCAATCCGTAACTCAGAAATTTCCATGCAGTACAAGAGGAATATCAAATCTTACCAATAAATGCAATAAGAGATCAGTAGGAATATCCGAATTTAGAACAAAGGATGAGAATGCAAAGACAAGTGCACGACATAACCCTTCATGCTTTTACTCTCATCCTCACCAAAACAAGTGCACGAAATCACCTTTCGTGCTTTACTCTCATCCTTACCAAAACAAGTGCATGGCATCACCCTTCGTGCTTTACTCTCATCCTTACCAAAACAAGTGCACAGCATCACCCTTCGTGCTTTACTCTCATAACATGGCACGACATTATCCTTCGTGCTTTAATATCATAACATGGCACGGCATTATTCGTGCTTTAATATCATAACATGGTATGGCATTATCCTTCGTGCTTTAATATCATAACATGACACGGCATTATCCTTCGTGCTTTAATATCATAACATGACACGGCATTATCCTTCGTGCTTTAATATCATAATATGGCACGGTATTATCCTTCGCGCTTTAATATCATAATATGGCACGACATCACCCTTCATGTTTTTACACTCTCATCTTCACAATACACGACACCACCCTTCGTGTTTTACACTCTTCCTCACCCAAACAATATCAAGAACAACAGTATGGCAAGGAAAAACCAACAATATGACCCATAAATCACCACATCCCGGCAAGGGAGTCAACAATACAAACAATATCATTAACAGCATAAACAGTAATAGAAACCATCACATCCTGGCAAGGGAGTCAACAATACAAACAATATCATTAACATCATAAACAGTAATAGAAACCTTAACATCCCGGCAAGGGAAACATCTATAACCAATCTCACGTAAACAGTTAACTTCACGGAATAACACTCAGCTTAAACAAAGGGCCCAGTAATAGGCAACATCAAGGAAATACTAATAGCATAAATGTCTAACAGATAGACCTAAGTGGCACTTAAGGGAATAGTCATATAAATCACAATGTAAGACTCACGGGCATGCTTGACTCCAACGAATAGATGTTCCAACTATGACTAGTCAACTATAAGGCTAGATGACACTAATTATAGTTAATTAGGCAAATTAGGAAGAAAATATAGCATGATGATAAGAGAAGTAGGATATTCAGTTAAGTCAAGTAAGGTCAAATAGCCAACGAAGGAATCCAAAAACAAGTAATTCTAATTTAAATAGGAAGGGATAAAATTAACAACCAAGGATTCCAATGTAACAATTACAAATCATACACAGGTAATATAAGAACCTACGAATCCTAAAAGGCCAATCTAATTGCAAATAAGTTCGAGTACACACTCGCCACCTCGCAGACTCGGACTACAATCAACAAGGAAGACTCAATCCTAAGGGTAGTTCCCCCACACAAGGTTAGGCAAGATACTTACCTCAAAGACAACAACCCGATACTCAAAAATAGACTTCTCGGGCGAAAAGACCTCCGGAAGGCTCAAAATCAACTAAAACAACTTCAAAATACACATAAAACGTATAAGGAACTATTCCGAATAATAAAGTTTCAATCTTTACAAAATTATAAAAATCGACCCAAAAGTCGACCCCCGTGCCCACACCTCGGAACCCGACAAACTTTACAAATTCTGATTACCCATTCCGATACGAGTTCACCCATACTAAATTTATCCAATTCCGATAACATTTGGTCTTTCAAATCATGATTTTACATTTTTGAAGTTTTCTTTCAAAACCCACAACTTCCTCAAAACCCAAAACCGAGTTCTAGAAGTAAAAATATGTCAAAAATGGTGAAACCGCGATTTTTGGTAAAGTTATATTCTGCCCAGGTGCTTTGTTCATCGCAATCGCGGAAAACGAGATGCGATCGCGTAGAAGGAAATGGTTACTGGCTTAAAATGCTCTACATAATCGCGGAGTAACTTATGCGATCGCGTATAAAGAGTAGGTTATCCTCTGTCATCGCGAATGCAGTTATGCGAACGCGAAGAGGAAAAAGAAAGGTTGCATGGATTGTACTACACGATCACGAAGATGCTCACGTGAACGCGGAAGGGAAAAAGGTGGAGCTATGCGATCACGAAGGCCTTTACGCGATCGCGAAGAGGATATTTTGGGCGACCAGCAAAGAAACATCGTGATCGCGATGAAGGACTTCAGACACCAGAAGACAGCAGTTCAAAGTTGGAAGAAAATGACCCGTAGCCCATCTGAAACACACCCGAGGCCCCCGGGACCCCTGTCTAATCACACAAACAAGTCGTATAACCTAACACGGACTCGCTCGAGGTTTCAAACCACATAAAACAACACTAAAACGATGAATTAAACCAAAAATCAATGAAATTCCTCAAAACTTCTTTAAACATCAAATTTTGCAATTAAGATCCGAATCACATCTAATGAAGTTCGTTTCTTGCCAAACTTTTTAGATGTGACACAAATATTATATCGAACCTGTACCGGGCTCCAGAACCAACATACAGGCCCGATACCATAGGTTTCACATAGAATTTCATTTTCAAAATCTCTTATATTTTTCAGAAAACAATTTCGTTTAAAAATTCATTTCTCGGACTTGGGACCTCGGAATTCGATTCCGGGCATACGTCCAAGTCCCATATTTTTCTACGGACCCTCCAGGACCGTCAAATTATGGGTCCGGATCCGTTTACCAAAAACGTTGACCGAACTCAACTTTATTCAAATTTCTGATATAAAATTATCAGTTTTTCACATAAAGGCTTCCCGGCTACACGCCCGGGCTGCGAAAATGAATCAAGATGAGATAGAAGGAGTTTTTCACGACCTCGAAACAAAGAATTAGCTAGAAATATACGGGATGACCTTTTGGGTCATCACACCCGGATGACCCTCCCCTAAATGTTGCCCTTCCAGGACTACTACCACCACTCGAAGAATCACCAAAGTTGCCCACGGATCGGGCTTTATTGCCACCCTCTCTCTCCATTATATTATTCAATTTATGGGTCTCTATGTCTTGATCAAATTCCACAATCTTCCAATAGTTCATATCAGAATTCAAGGCAATTGTAGCCGGACTCATTAATATCCAAGGGGCTAAAGGCCTGCACAAACCGGTGCACTCTAGGCTCCATAGTTGGCAGAATATAAATGGAATACTTGTACAGGAGCATGAATCTCATATGATACTCCAACACACTCATACTACCTTGTTCTAGGTTCTCAAACTCGGCAGCACGGGCTGCCTTAGTCTCGGCAGGCAAGAAATAACCAATGAAGGCGTCGACAAACTCACTCCACCTTGATGGAGGGCTCCCCTCCTCACGGGACTCCTCCCATAGCTCAAACCAAGAATATTCCACCTCTTTCAGGCGGTAAGAAGACAACTCCACTACTTCTGTCTTAGTAGCACGCATAACTCGAAGAGTCTTGTGCATTTCGTCAATAAAGTCCTGGGGGTCTCCTCAGGATTAGTACCTGTGAACACTGGAGGATTCAACTGAAGAAACTTGTTCACCCTGGAACTAGCAGAATCCCCTTGCTGGATGGAAGAGGTGGGTGCAACATTCGATCTCTGGGCCTGGGAAGCCACTATCTGAGCCAACATCTGTATGGCTCCTCTAAGGTCCCCATTAAAAACACTGGGATCATAAGTTGAGGCTGGAGGTGGAACTGGAATATTAGTTGGAGGTGGAATCGATACACCCTCAGTACGAGTAGGGATTAGTGCAGTCTGAGCAGGAGTAGTAGAATCAAGCAGTGTTGTGGCTGGGGGATTATCCTCACCCCTCGGGTGCTCGCCCGCATCATCGGGTTTGGATCAACTGCCACTCCTAGGGTGACATTGGCTCTTAGGCAAGTTATTTCCCTCTTCTTAGGTGAAATATACTGAAAAATAGAATAATGCACAAGTTAAAGGAGGAACAACATTACAATCAGCTCTATCGCATGATCTAGAACATCAAAGAAGGGTGACATTCCAAAATGTCCAAGTAGCCTCCTAATTATAGATGTGATCGACAACACACCGATAAGAAGGACTATACTAGACATGGCTCCGGATATCCTAGGACACTTTAAAACCTTAAGCTCTGATACCAAGATTGTCACGCCCCGACCTTGGGGAGCGCGATCGGCACTCAACCGACATATCCCAGTCAAGCAAGCCTACATCGATGCCTTCTACCCGACCTTACCCATGAATAAAGTGAATATGCATACCATTCGTTAGACAATGAGAGGATTTCATGAACAACACCGATTTCATTACCATTAGTTACTTTATTTATAATTCCCAAATTACAATACACATTCATAGTTTAGAAGGGGAAACATGTGACACAAATACAACATTTCTAGTTTGACCTTCCAAAACCAAAATACAACCCACATTATGTCTACGGAGCCTTTAATGGATACAAAAGAGTAATATGATGGTGTCGGTAACAAGGTCGTGGCCATACCTCAGAACATTGTACATAAGGAACAAAAGATACAAGACCTCGATATGAAGCGGGGTCACCAAGTTAGCTGAGAAGAAGGTGTACTGCTATCACTGATCGATGTCGCCTGTTATGGAACCACCTGTATCCATTAAAGATGCAGTGACCCCTGCAAAATAGAAGTTAATACATATGGAATAGTATTAGTATGTAAGACTAAACACCCTCTCAATGAAACTAGTAACAATACAAGGAGAAAGAAACATGGAATCAATGAGAGCCTCAAACAATGTCAAGCGTCAAGTTAAGAGCAATATGAGTCTTCAAGTAAATATCCATAATTTTAGGTTGGAAGATCTTTAGTACCAATACACCACCGTGTTTTCAGTACGGAGTCCGTTCTCGGACTGATCGGCTAAGTTGTCTCGCCCAAAGACATCCAATCACAACACCACCATGTGCGCGGTATGGCATCCGATCTCGGTCCGATCGGCTAAACGTCTCACCACAATGTTGTGTGGGTCGACATCACTTTCCGCTAGCAATCATCTCAGACTAATTAAGGGGAATAATCTCAATACATCAATCCCATCCCATCTAAGGGTAATAATCTCAACACATACGGGGATTTATCACTCCTACACCGGCACGTGTAGTTTTGGGGTTAGATTATTTCAACCTATCCTTCCTCGGTGACAAATGATACTCCCAAAACATTTATTATATAAAGGATTTAAAACTCATTTCATAATCGTTCATGAATCCCATCATTTCATTGGCATTATTGGCCACAAGTGTGATTTTCATTCTTGGCACGGTGGCCACATTGTATATCTCACACTCACTTCTTTCACTTTCAAGCAACATCATAGGTTATCAACAGTAAGAGCATTTGGATTCAAGACTTTAAATATGTATATGAGCAATAATAGTCTTAATCGCATTGAATTTTCTTTCCAAAATTAAGCTTAATAAACTTGCATTTGAAACATGAATTAAAGTCGAGACATTTTGATACATAAACCATACTTGAATACATTCCACAAGGAGAGTATAGTATGATAGGAGCAATTGAAACATATTTTGAGAATATAATTTCCGGCGCAATGCTTATTTGGAATGGTCCGGATCATAAGAAAATAAGAACTTGGGCCAACCATGCTTGAAACATACGAGGACATCATGGAATTCGATTCTATGAGAGAAGTTTAGCCAACATACCTTGCTTGAGATTTTCTTAAATTACTACCACGTTATGAAAATCCTAGAGACTTCAATCTATTAGAGACACGGCAAAGTTGAACTATAATTAGGAAGAGATTCATGAGTTCTGCTCACCTAGGAATTTCATCAAGCACTAGGTGAGCAAATCTGACTACAGGGTTCTAATGTAAGATTTCTTTCAACCCACAACACATATAAACCAACAAATCATCCCTGGTAATTCAACCACCTCCAAGTGCCCTCTATAGATACATGCATGCCATATCTTCTACTCCCCGACCCACTTAGACCCAAAACAAACTCGCATGGTGATGTAGGACAAGAATTTACCTGGATAAATGGTGTCCTAGTAAGTGATTCCCATGAATCTTCAAGATTGTGGCAAGGATCGATAAGCAAAGCACTTGGGGATTCCTCATCTCTCTCTCTCTCTCTATAAAGCACTCCCCTCTCTCTAAAACAACTTTTAAACCAACCAAAATAACCCCCAAGGTCGTTTCATAAAATTGTGGTTGGGTAAAATTTCCTCAAATTTAAGCATCCAAACCGGGTCTAAGATCACAGACCGAATCGCAAAACAAATATAGAGTCCGTAAAGTGGGCCACAAAAATGGTCCCAAATACTGACGTTGGCCTGATAAAGTCTGCGTTCGTTCTGCGGTCCGCATAATAGTTATGCGGTCGCATAATGCACCCGCAAAATCCCCCTCAAAATTTTTTTATGTTGGCTCTGCGATGGATGTGCGGCCCAAGAAATGATTATGCGGTCGCATAATGGACTCCAAAATGACCTCAAAAATTATTATTCCAACTCCCCAATGCACTATACAACCCAAAGCGTCTGTACCACGCCTTGCACCCTCAAACACGTTACACCACCTTGGCACCACGAAACCCGGGTGGTAGGTAAAAGTTTTACGGGGCCTTACAGACTGCTTTTTGCGAGGTAGTAGACTGAAATTGCGACATTGGAGGGGAAATACGGAATTTTCCACAACTTTGGAAAGCCTGGATTCGCATTTGCGATCCCAGGGTTGCATTTTTGGAGGTTGCAAATGCGACATCTTCAACTGGTTAAAGCTGAGTATTTCAGACTTTATTATAATTTTTGAACCCTAGTCTTAGTGAGGGGCGATTTGTAAAGAGGATTTTCACACACAACTATTGGGTAGGCAATTTTCACTCGATTTTGATATTTTATCTTGATTTCTTATGGATGTTTAAACCAAAATCATGGAATTTGAAATAAAGTTTTAGGAATTTTTTACTATGTTTTGAAAAACAAAAATTTAGGATTTGAGAGTTGATGTGGACTTTGTTTTGAAAACTGATTACATACTTGGACTCGTGGGGTTATGGGTAGTCGCAATCTACCCCTCGACTCATTTTTTACTATGTGGGTCCGGGATTGATTTTTGTTGATATTTCGGGAATTGGATAAAGATTGATGATTTATTGTTTGAAATAGATTCTTTTCGCATTTTTTGATGTTTATTGAGTCGTTTTTGGCTAGATTTGAGCCGGACAAAGGTGATTTTTAAAGGAAAGGCATTTCAGACTATTGAATTGGTTTGCTTAAGGTAAGTATCTTGCTAACCTTGTGTGGGGGTGTCACTGTCCGAAATTCTCACCGTCGAGATCGTGATGGCGCCTAACATCACACTTGCCAGGCAAGGAAACATTTGAGATTATTTAGCCATTTCTTTCCATTTTTAGTAATTAACAGTAAACAATCAAAATAAAGCGAAATAAAGTAAAAAATGTATATATATATATATATCGATGTCATTTACATACTACTTCTACCCAGAAACACGGTGTCACAATTCACGAACATACTATAATTTTTCTACAATCAATTGTCTGAAAAGAAGTTACAACTGTTTTGGAAATAAAGGAAAAATAGAAAAGAAGATATGTAGAAGGGGACGCCAGGGCCTGCGGATGCCAACATGACTACCTTGGGTCTCCGAGCTGAATGATCTGAGTCAGTCTCTCAATCGGCCACTACTTTCTCCGAAATCTACACGGGAAATGCAGAGTGCAGTATCAGTACAGCCGACCCCATGTACTAGTAGTGTCGAGCCTAACCTCGACGAAGGAGTGATGAGGCTACGGCGGGACACCCACAATATAACAAGAGATAGTTATAACTAAAACAAAAAAGGAAGCAGGATAATATAAAAGCAGAAATTTCGCAGAAATAAGTACATAACTCAAGTGTCTTATCAGTATCCAGTTACAACCAATCCTTAAGTGAAACATAAATCTACTGAATAACTTACACAGTTAGATAAAAATACATAATCACATAAACTGATGCGGCGCGCATCCCGATCCCACCAAACAATACAAAATCCTCTTTTATTCATCCGTAACAATAACAATATCAGTAAATAATATATATATATATATATATATATATATATATATATATATATATAT